>SKCR01005381.1:0-26224 GCA_019454045.1 Zanthoxylum bungeanum | reverse complement strand
CTTCGTCAAGCTCCAAGCTTCGTCGAATGGTTCCCGGCTCATGGGTGAGCTTCCCTATCACCTTCGCATGTCTCGTAAGTGTGCTAGCACTTGTGATTTTGCCACAAAATCACACTCCAAGCTTCCCACACAGCTCACTGTTTTGTCAAAACCAGTAAGCTTTTAACAGCCCCTTGGGCGTGAGTTTAGGAGAGAAAGAGAGAAAGAGAAAGATAGATGTGTTGAATTGTTTGAAAAAATGGTATATGTTTCCTTTATATATTTTCCAAAAAATATAAATGATTACCAAATAATTTTACAAAAGTCAAATGGTGTAAAAAATAATTGATTTCAAAAATCAATTCATATACCAAACATTCCAACCACTCCACTAACTTACATCATGTCATATCACTCAATCAAATTGTCACATCACTCAAAGTGACATGATTTGACGCTTGATGTGACGCTAGATGCGACTAACGATTTGACGCTTGATTTGATTTGCCGCACTCGAATTCGAAATACGAATGCGCTCGCAAATAATCTCGGGCTCGGGTTCGCTAATTCTAAATTAACGAATTTTCCGTCGCGTCGTAATTAAATGATTACGCCTAGCGAAGTCACTATTCACGTTGCTAACAATATTTCTAAATTAATTCGCTCGCCCGAATTAAAATCTAATTTTAATTCCGCGTCGAAATCTAATTTCGTTTAATATATCAAATATATTAATTTCTCGATTAATTCCAAATTAATCGTTATCTCTCTTTAATTGATATTTTTATCCCAGATAAAAATATCTGCAATTAATCCCAGATTAATTTTCTCTCTCTTCTAATTAATCCCAGATTAATTTAGAGTGCGAGTTATACGTCATCGGTGAATCTTTGGGAAGCGACCCATGAGATCCCCGGATATGTTGGCAGTAAATACGGTCGCCGGAGTATCCGAACACGTACGTACCAAGTACCACGTCCTACCGATTTACAAGACAAGTTAGCTTCTAGCAAAACGCCATGCCTACCCAATTCTCCGGAAAATATTCTACAGGAATATATAAGGATCTATATCAGGCGTAGTATACCAAGTATCGTGCATATCGGCCCAGTATCGGATAGTCACGTGCTAGGCCTGGGGCTGGATAAGTGCCTGCCCCGTACGAAGCACATGTCGGATGTTGGTAACTAGTCTGTATATCGGATATACATGACCTTGTCATAATATCCCGATGGCTGCAGCACCTCAGAGTACTAATACCGTATCCTGCGTGACATCATCTCCACTATGACTGGAGTGATACTTCCGTCTTGACATCACACCCAATACTCTACGATTCTCAATATACTCAGCTTCGGCGTACACAGAACCGGTTAGAGTCCTAGACGACCTCAACTAAAGTATATTGATTGTCGTAAGCATTAGTGGTGCAAGTCTCAGGTTAAGACCAAATACACCTACCCTGATTTCGGATTCCCATAGACACATAGTCATAATACCAATGGGATTCGAGGGGTCTATCCAGAGCGAAGCTGTTTCCATACCATCGGTGAAACACAACCTCCTATCGCACTTGCATGAGTATCCAATACCCAAATATATGAGAACTATGTTGTTGTGCCCTCACAACGCGCACAAGTGCAATACTAGCCTATTCCGCATTATCGATGTCCAGTCTCGATAATACTACGACTAGGGATATTTAATGATTAATCATTCGTGGACTGATACTGTCTCATATCATCTCAATCCAGGAACTAATCATATGGACCTCTCTTCATTTATATATCTAAGGTGATCTAATCACAAATGATGAGAGTGCAATTTCCTTGTCACATAGTTAATTTGTACAACATCACTATGATCTGTACAAATAGTGACGCTATGGGTCATATTATCCAACACCTATGATATACGCGAGCGAAGAGCTTCTTTTGTAATTTGTACTTCTAAGATATAAGATTAGATCTATGAAGATCTTTAATTTCAACATCATGGTATAAGGATCTAATCCTTAGTTCTGATGAAAATTAAGTGTCATTGCATTAAGCATAAAGGATTGAGAACTAAAGTTATCATCACCATGAGTCTTCCAAAACTCATGCTCCACTATTTGCTCAACTCCGGGCTCAGGCCCGAGATGTTTTTCTATCAAATAGAATAACTTCTCAGTTCCCAGGACTATCCTGAGGTTTTATTCCCAATCTGAAAATTGGAGCCGTTTAAAGACATTTTCTCCTAGGATTATGTTCTAAACGCTAATCTTTCAGTTATCTTGATTCCAATAGTCCAACTATCCAATCAACGATTTCGGGTACAATCGAATATAATGATTACTATAGTCTAACTATATAATCAACTACTATTTGATTGGTTAAATTCATATATATATATATATATATATATATATATATATATATTATATATATAATATAATATATTGATTACTATAATCTAAATATATAATCACTATAAATGAAGTAGTTTGAATACAGTCCAACTGTTAATTAAACAACAATTAAATATTAGTCCAACTAATATATTTATAAATTAATGACGAAAAATGAAATGAGCGCGTATTGGCAAGTATTTAAATGAAATAGAAAATTTAATACTTGCCTCCCACTATTTTTCGGCGAGCCTCTAACCCTCTGTTGAGTACTCGGGAAACCTAGTTTCCTAGTGGGCTAGGATCCCGTTAAATAACATACAACCTTGACTTTGGCCAACAAGTTGTATGAAACTTAACTAGGTAGATCTCTAAGATCAATTGGATCTCATCCAATTCCTAGATCCAGTAGGTGGACATCCAAGTCCGAAACATATATGTCAATATATCCAATATATTCCCTAAACTTTTCCTCTAAATCAACTAAGCCTTGGCTTTGGCACAACAAGCTTAATAATTCTAGTTAAGCGGGACCCATTGACTTTGGAAAGCTTCGTAATCGATGTCGATGGACAAGAAGTGATCTTGACTTTGGCCAAAAATCACAACTTGGACAAGACATGCGATATGGAACAAAGCCTCATGATTCAAACACATCCGCGATGGACAAAGGTCTTGACTTTGGCCAACAAACCAGTGCCAATCTTGGATCTTGAGAGAGAATCACTCAATGGAAGGAAAACGCTTAATATTTGTTGAGGGTTTTTTCGCGTAATTGGCAACCAATTAATTATCTTTGATTAGGTCTCATCATACACCCTTAAGCATGCATTCTAAAAGCATAATAAGGCGCGGTAAATAAATTAATAACGATATGCGGATGGATATCTCACAAATTGTTCCTAGAACAAATCGCTCACTTTCCTCTCCCCGGCTAGCACTATTCTAACTTCTACCCAATTACATAATACTTCTAAAGAAACCTCATTTATATTGAGGGGAATAGGTGAGAAGAGAAATACAATGAGAAAAGAGGTAATAGGCTGGACACGCAGGTCTAATTAAATAAATTCTAAATTTATTACAACAATTTCCAAAATTGCCCTCACCCTTCTAATATCCATCTGATATACATTATTCATACATACATCCAAGTATTCACACATAGCATGTTATCAATCAATCTAATCCAATTAATTAATCTTTAATTAATGACCATCCAATGTTCAAATAACGATTTGATTTGTGCGAGTCCAACTCGTTTAAGAATAAGTACTCAAAGTACGAATTCTTGAATTATATCAAACTACAATATTAAATCCAATTTAATTTGTATTAAATACTAATTCTTTATTTAATTCCAAATTAAATAATTACACTTTTTAATGTGCCTTTACGAATTTAGATTCTAAATCTAATCTTAATGGGTCTCAAAGCCCAATTAACATCCAATGTCAATTTAATTAAAGTCCAATGGGCTTTTAATTAATTCATAAGGCATGGACTTTGGCAACCAAAGCCCAATTAAGGAATCACCATTTTCCATAAAATTAATTTTGGCCCATTAGGCCCAATTAATTATTTAAAGGCCCATTTATTATATTTCGACTTTATGAAAATGGTTTTAGGCCCAATTGGATCAAACCAATTATCCTAAACCAAGCCCATTAAGCCCAAATACAACATTTTTAGCCCAATTCCAAATTAAGCCTAATTAATTTAATCACAATATTCAAAATATCACAATTATTTAATTAAAGTGTATTAGCCATAATTAATTAGTTAAATTAATATTTCCAAAACACCAATTACACTAATTAATCATGCTTTAATTAATCAACTTATGTCCAACACAAATTGAAGCAAAATCAATCCCAACATGCTTATTAAGCTCTCGGCAATATGGTAATTGTTTCATCAATTTTGATTTCAATCCAATTAAATCACAAATCAATTTATCCATGTTTTTAAACACATCCAATGGCTTAAAATCAAAAATCACCAAGAGCTTAGGATTCCTATTGCATTCGGCCAAGCAACATGAATTGGGGAAAATTAATCCAATTAATTTTTCATCAAAAATTGATCATGTATAACTCTAAGTTAACATTATCTAAGCATACTCAAACAAACAATTTGATTAAATCATGCTCAAATCAAAAATACCCAAATTCAAGATTAAGAACCCTAAAATATTTCATGTTTAATTTAGGCTCATGATACCATTGTTGGGTTTTCTAGGTCAAACCAAGATCATATTAAGCATAAAATGGTGTGAATAAACAAAGTAAGTTGCGGAAAAATACTCACTTTGATAGGCTAATGGATGTAGAGAATACAAAAATCCAACCTTTGTGTAGTTTCTCTAAGCTCCTCTCTTTTATGTATGTTGAGCTTCCAAGCTTGATTCTTGAATTCCAAACTCATGGGAAAGCTTTCCCTATCACATTTGAATGACCCCTTTAGTGTGCTAGCACTTGAGATTTTGAAGCAAAAAATCAAGAATGTGAAGCCAAGCTTCAAGCCATTTTGGAGAAAAATTGAGAGCCAATTTTCGGCCAAGGAGAGAGTTGGAGAGGGAGAGTTCTTTTGTTTTTCAATTTGTGTGTGTGTTATTATTTTTTCCAAAAATCAACAAAGTGTGTTGAGAGCAAAATTGCATTTAATGCTCTCAACCACCTCCATCACCAAAAGGTGACTTGACACACATCACAAAAAGTTAATGTGACTTTCATCACTAAAAGTGACTAATGATATGACTTGATGTGGGCCTGAAAACACATCCCGGGCTCGGGTTCGTTAATTCCGAATTAACGAATTTTCCGTTACGACTTAATTAAATCAAATTTAATTAAATAATTATGCCTAGCAAAATTACTATAAAGTCGCTCGCGAATTAATTCTAAATTAATTCGTTCGCCTGAATTAAAATATAATTTTAATTCCGTTATGAAATCTAATTTCATTTAATATATCAAATATATTATTTTATCGATTAATTCCAAATTAATCGTTCTCTCTCTTCTAATTGAATTTTATCCCAGTTAAAATTCTCCGTAATTAATCCTAGATTAATTTACTCTCTCTTCCAATTAATCCCAAATTAATTATGTTCGAGTCATATGTCATCGGTGAATCTTCGGGAAGCAACCCACGAGATCCCTGTTTATGTTGGTAATAAATCCGGTTGTCGGATTATCCAAACATGTGCGTACCCGGTACCACATTCTTACCGATTTACAAGACATGGTAGGCTTCTAGTAAAGCACTGTGCCTACCCAATTCTCCAGAAATATTCTTTTAAGGAATTTGTAATCTGTGTCAGGCGTAGTATATGTAGTATTGCGTATATCGATCCAGCATCGAATGTCACATGCTAGGCCTGAGGCTGGAATTGTGTCTGCCCCGTACGAAGCATATATCGGATCTCTGGTAACTAGTCTCTATAATCGGATAATCATGACCTAGTCATATTATCCCGATGACTGCAATACTAAAGAGTACTAGTTTCGTATCCTGCGTGATCATCATCTCCATATGACTAGAGTGATACTTCCATCTTGACATCACACCCAATACACTACGATTCTCAATATGCCCAGAAGAGGCGTACACAGAACCTATTAAAGCCCCGGACGACCAAAACCAAAGTATATTGATTGTCACAAGTATTAGCGATGCAAGTCTCAGGTTAAGACCAAATACACCTACCCTGATTCGGACTCCCATAGACACATAGTCATACTACCAATGGGATTCCGAGGTCTATCCAGAGCGAAGCTGTTTCCGTACCATCGGTAAACACAACCTCATATTACACTTGCATAAGTATCCAATACTTAAATATATGAGAACTATGCAGTTATGCTCCCACAACACGCACAAGTGCAATACTAGTCTATTCCGCATTATCGATGTCCAGTCTCGATAATACTACGACTAGGGATATTTAATGATTAAACCTTAGTGGATTAATATGGTCTCATATCTTATTAATCCGGAACTAATCATATGGACTTTTATCATTTATGTATCTTAGTAATCCAATTACAAATGATAAAAGAGCAATTTCCTTTGTCACATAGTTAATTTGTACAACAACACTATGTTCTGTACAAATAGTGATGCTATGGGTCATAATTGTCCAACAATATTTTTTTCCTAAAGTTATATCAAAATTCACACATTTTTTAAGCAATGGAATATTTTTCTAATTTTTTTTATTATTTTTTTATTTTTTATTTATATACAATATCTTCCATCCATGTAGCGAGCTTTAGGCCAGTGACTCCCAAACCAGTTGGCTTTAGGGCACTAGGTGTTGAAACACCCATACGGACTTAATAACTCGGATCTCAAACGTTTTTTTTTATCCCATCATTTTTTTTAAGATTTTTTCTCCAACTAAACCAGAGCACTGAATATTACAAACTTGTCAATTACAACTCATGTCCGTATGTTACCATGCAAGTTGATAATACCTGTCAACTGAGCATATGAAGATCCATTTTAGTCAATTTTATGGAGAATTCACAAATTAAATAATTCAAAATGAAATAAACAAAAATTAACTTGTTCCGAAATAGACTAAGATACGTCTCAGGAGTGGAAACTCCTTACACAGCTATCTCACACCAATTTCACCCGATTAATCAAATTACAAACACAAAAACACAAAATATATTTTTTTTGATTTTTGTAAGAAAATTTCAATTTTTTTTTGAATTTTTCGAAAATTTTGGACTAAAAATAAAAACAACAAAGTACTACAACTATTCCCCACCCCCAAACCTAAATGAGACATTGTCCCTAATGTCTTAAAAAGTAGAAGATAAGTTTAGAAGATAAGACCTGGTTAGCTGAAATTCTACATCTAGAAAGGATATTAAAGGTTGAGATCCATATTTATTCGACGCTTATTACCACGATCATCATCAGACCATTTTATCTTGGAAAGGATATGATCAATTTGTGGTTCATAGGCTAAGATTTGGTCAATTAAATCCTGGGGCAGTTCTGGCAGTGAAGAGGAGTTCTCTTAAAGGTTTTGACACGAACCTATTTCTCCGGGCATCATCAAGAAATACACAAAGAAAATCATAAAATCCATCTGCGTTGAGCAGTCCAATTGGTTTCTGGTGTACGTTCAAGTTCGCCCAAGATAGCACTGTAAAAATCTCCTCCAACGTACCCAAACCACCTGGCAAAACAATAAAAGCATCAGCATAATTAATCATTTCCACCAGTCGTTCAGACATACCTGACACAATCAGTTCTTCTCCGTTTGATGATCCTATAAGATCCGCCTCTGCCAAGGATTTTGGGATGATTCCCAGAACTTGACTACCTCTTTCCAGTACGGCTTTTGAAACGATCCCCATTAATCCAAGATTGCCACCGTCGTATACTAGGTGCATATTCTTTTCAGTTATGACTTGACCCAATTCATGTGCTGCTTCTACGTATTGTGGCTTACAACCAACACTAGTACCACAAAAGACACAGATATTACAACTCGTCTTCTTGAAGTAGCTTCCATTTTATGTATGTTTCTTTTTCTCAAATCTGGATGCCTTCAAAACTGAAAATATGAGTTGAATTTATAACACCTGAAAATGGGTGAGTAATAATAGCACTAGTATCTTCCAAAGAACGATTAGTAGTAAAATAGTAAATCGTGAAAGGTCAAAAGGTCTGGATCTTGTCGGAGAAAATAAAAGAAAACAACAAAACAAATCACAATTATTAGGAAAAGACAAAGATATATAATATTTACAATAATTTACGGCTTGATTGATGTCTATACGTCAGGGGCAAGCTTCCCATCCAATTTTCTTAAAAATTGGCAAACAGAGTCTTTTTGAATCAGATTCCCGAGACTTAACTATTGTCTTTCTTTTCGGAATTGTGTATATAACACGCGAATTTCGTTATACAGATATCCATTGGGATGCGTCTCAACAGTTTTAGATATGTCATCCAAAGACTCCTTACTCAAGCCATCCCTAATGAAATTAATCTTATCTTCACGGTTATCAGACACCATTCCTAAAGAATGACAACGAGTATCACAAAATATACGAGCACATTTATAGCATACACCCATTCTTTTAGCTCTTCTCTTTTTAGCATAGGTGCTTCTTCCTAAACCAGGCAGATGTGAAATATAAGAGTCAGAGGACTCACCTACCAATCAGACCCGTGCTTCAATAATCCAACGAATGTCAGTATCAATACCTTTTATCATCAGTAGTCTCATTCGTTCCAAGCGAGTTTTGTAGACTTTCATCATATATTTTTTAGGGAAAGAAGGAAATTGCTTGTGAAGATTTGCGAGAGCTTCTTCCATCGTGAAATGACTTTACCTGCAAAAATTAAACACATAAAAATAAAACACACCAGATCACAATATATACACAAATTGCATAGGTTGCCTCTCTGCTAGCGCTAAGTTTAAAGTCGTCAGCTAGACATGACTTCTCGAACGTTAGGCTGGATCTGAAAGTATGACACTTTCTTTTTTGTCGCTCAATTGATTCTCCCTAATAGTGCTTGACACGCTTGTTTTTAACCTTGAATGTTTTTTTAGAGTCGGGATCATGTAACTCAACAGCTATATCTGGTAAAACCATGGTGATTAGGAATGGACCTAACCACCGTGATTTTGGCTTCCATGGGAAGAGTTTCAACCTTGATTTATTTAACAGTACCCTCTGCCCTGGTTCTAGTGGTATGCGCACTAACTTCTCATCATGTCTCTTTTTGGCCTTTTCTTTGTACAGTTTAGCATTCGCAAAAGGCTGTATGTAAAATTCCTCCAATTCTTTGTGCTGGTGGAACTGTTTCTCTTATGTTGCTTGTAGTGCAAGAATAGGCTTCTTCAGTACGCAGAATATTTTATCTTCAGACTCCACAGACAGTTTGTCAGTAGAACTTTGCATTGCATTGGAGTTCTGGATGGTATTATGTATCACATCAAGTATGAAACATTCCTCCTTCTTTTCGTCATCCGGATATTCTATGGCTTTGAAAACATTGAATTTTACTTCTTGGTCATGCACCCTCATGGTTAGTTCTCCTTTTTGTACATCAATAATGGTTCGACCTGTAGCCAAGAATGGTCTCCCGAGTATGATCGACACGTCTTCGTCTTCGTCTTCCTCCATATCAAGGACAATAAAATCTGCTGGGAAAATGAATTTGTCAACTGTGACCAGCACATCTTCAATTACACCTCTCGGAAATACGAGCGTTCTATCAGCAAGTTACAGAGAGACTGATGTGGGCATTGTTTCTCTAATCTACAATTTCCTGAAAATAGAAAAAGGCATCAAGTTAACACTCGCACCTAGATTACACAAAGCCCTACCGAAGTTGTGTTCTCCTATGATGCAAGGAATGGTGAAACTGCAAGGATCTTTCAACTTTGGGGGAGCTTCCTCTGAATGATGGTGCTGCATTCTTCCGTCAATGCTACTATCTCATAATCTCCCAATCTCTGTTTTCGTGAAAGAATGACTTTCATGAATTTGACATAGCTGGGCATTTGTTCCAAAGCTTCTGTAAATGGAATGTTGATATGCATCTTTTTGAACACCTCCAAGAATCGAGCAAACTGCTTGTCCAGTTTGTTTTTCTGGAGACGCTGTAAAAAAATGTGGAGATATAGTGATTCTTTCTGGTTCTTTTTCCTTTGCTTCATTTTCCTCCATCTGTGGAACTGCTTCTTTTGGAACTTCTTCAATGGATGCCTTGATTCCAACATCTTTGTTGATTTCAGTACCTCTTTTTAAAATGATGGCATGACACTCCTCCTTCTCCATGTTCCTTGGATTTGGTTCTGTGTTGCTAGGAAGATTACCTGGCGGTCTGTAACTCTGAGCATTGGCTAGTTGTCCAATTTGATTCTCCAGTACTTTAATATAAGCAGATTGGCTTTGAAATATAGCATCGTATACTGCTTGTTGCTTTTTGAACATCTCTGCAATCCATTCTTTCATTTCTGGTTCTTTTTCACACTCCTGACCTTTGTTTTGTTGCTGGAATCCAGGTGGTGGATTGTTCATTTGTCCTGAATTGTTGCTCTATGCGAAATTGGGATGATTCCTCCACCATGGGTTGTAGGTGTTGGAATATGGATTGTTCCCCTGTCTATTGAAATTGTTGACGTAATTCACTATTTCTTTATGTTGGTTTGGTTCTAGTGCTCCTCCATATGGTGAACTTGTGGATCCAATATTGTTTTTCATGTTAAGAGCTTCCAAGAATTTGCATATCTGGTCCAGCTTGGCATTTACTGCAGTGTTGGTTCCAACTTCATAAATTCCAGCAATTCATTGGATCAAGCTCATTTCTGTTGGCCATAATGAATTATTGTTAGCCATTTCTTCAATTAGGTCCCAAGCTTGATCTTTTCCTTTTGCCATTAAAGCTCCTCCAGCAGCAGCATCAATTGTGGTTCTCATCAGTCCAGAAATTCCATTATAGAAAGTTTGGACTTGAAGCCATTTTGGAATCTCATGGTGAGGATATTTTCGGAGCAAATCTTTGTACCTTTCCCAAGCTTCGTAGAGAGTTTCCGAATCTTGTTGTACAAATGATGTGATGTCATTCCTCAGTTTTGCTGTTCTGGCTGGTGGAAAACACTTTGCTAGGAATTTAGTGGCTAGAGTGTTCCAAGTTATGATGGAACCTGCTGGTAGTGAATGTAGCCAAGCCTTAGCTCTGTCTTTCAAGGAATATGGAAAAATCCGCAGTCTCATTGCTTCTTTAGCTGCTCGGTTGTAATTGAAAGTTCCCAAAACTTCCAGGAAGTTGCTGATGTGGGCATTAGGGTCCTCAGTTGCATTCCCCCCAAACTGAACTAACTGATGAATCATCTGAATGCATGTTTTGATGTCACACGCATTTGCTGGTAAGAGAGGAAGTACAATACATGAAATGAAGCCGTCAACCACCAGAATGGTTCTGTCTCGAATGGGAATTGGTGGTGCAACTTCTAAAGGTTCAGGTTCCATATTGACCAAAGCTTTTTGGCCTACTCGCCTTTCCCTTCTCAACTGTCTGATGGTTATTTCAATCTCTGGGTCAAACGGTCAGAGTTCAAAGCTTCTGGTTCGTCTCATGTAGTGTCTGAGAACCTGAAACAAAAGAAAACAGAAATAATAAGTAAAAATAAATTAGATACAAGTAACGTATCTAACCCCAAAACTAATAGTGAAAGATAATTATGTCTCCGGCAACGGCGCCAAAAACTTGACCGGTGTAAGCACACGGGTATAACACAAGCGCACGTATCGTTCAAGTAGTATAAAAAGTATCGATCCCACGAGGACTTAATACCTAAGCTATTAATTTTATGAGGTCAAATGATTACTAGTATCTATTAGATTGATTGTTTGATTGGAATGGTGACTTAAATTTAAAACAAGTAAATAAAATGGGTGAAAATAACTTAAAGAAAATTCAATAATAAGAAACTATCCAGGGTTGTGATTTCTTCCAATATCTTTTTAAAAGATGAAGTAGTTATTTCATATTTGTATAATATATTAGTTTACTAACCTGGAACACGACATTCTGCAAAAGCCTCTATCGATGGTCAGATGCAAAGACCCAGTGTAACCAATTAAATCATATGTTTATGTCAATCAAGTTACCTGGATTCATTAAGATTAAGTTCCAATTGTGGTTACCCCCACCCGACAGGTATATGTCTATCCTGTAAGGAAATCTATTAAAGGGTTATCTATCCTCAAGGAATATCGTGGGCTATTAAGTTTAGGGTCTTAAACCTAAAATTCATTCGTCAAGTTTATTTTAAGTTTACCCGATCAATCTTATTAGTGGCCAGTTAACAAGAAGCATTAAGCTTAAGACTTAATAAGTAAACCTTTATATTACTTAAACTATAAAATAACCCCTTATAAACGGTGATATTGAAATTCATCACAACCCCAGATAACGAGCTTAGCTACGAAACATATTTACAACTAGTAAAAACTTAAAAATAAAAGACATAAAGTAAAATGCTGAAAAGTAAATGCTGGAAATTAAAAAGGAAAAAATACAATTAAAGAAAATGATAGGGTTAAATGATCCACTTTTATTACTACTGTTTTAGATATCTCCCTTAATATAATATATTAACTTGTGTGATATTACCAACCAGCCATATAGGCGGTAACCTGATTAAGTCAAATTAATAATTAATTACCAACCGACCAACCAGACGGTATCCTTGCTTAGTCAGGTTAAAACCAATTTAATATTAATTACCAACCGGCCAATATAGAGGTATCCTCATTAAGTCAAATTTTAAATAGTTATTATATTAAAATTAAGGGAGATTAATCTAAATAGCAATAATAAAAACTTTACCTTTCACCCTAGCAGTGGGAAGTTACCTCATCATTTTTGAATAGAAAAAATTGAAAAAGTAAAGAAAGTAAATTACTATTACAAAAAGTAAATAAAATTAATTACAAAACTGAAATTAAAACAAACTAGATACAAACTCCTTAGAATTCTCAAAGATTTACAGAGAGGAAGGTACATCTGAAACTGAAATTTCGAGCTGAATTTATAGGGGTCGATAGGTCTTTCGCGTCGCAACGCGTGGATTACTCTTGCAGCGCTACGCGATGATGTGTCACATTCTGATTGGCTGATTTGATTCTCTTATCTGCTGACGTGGTATTTTGGATGATTAACTCAATAACTGTGTTGACGTGGTAATGACATAGCGATGATGTGGTGACACATGGCGATGTTGATTGTCAGCACCGTGTGATTGTGACATGTGTCACGAGATGATTGGCTGATGATGATGTGGCTGACACATGGCACGCTGACTCGGTAAGTGACTGATGTGAATGCCACGTGGCTGACACGTGGATGACACATGGACAACATGTGGCGATGGTGATTGTCGGCAGCATGTGATGGTGACACGTGGCAGGCGCACGTTAGTAAGATCGATGCACGTTAGCATGATCGGAGCACGTTAGTACGATTCGGCGCACGTTAGCAACATCAAACTTCTCAGATTTTGACACGTGTCCCGGTGTATTTTAGCATGCTCCCGGTGCACGTTAGCGGTCGCGACGCAGGCTGCACGTCGTGACGCGCTAAATGACCATTTTGCCCTTTTTTCCGTATTTCATTGTTTTGGTCCTGAATTACCTCCATATGGTAGGTTGATGAACCAGGTGAGGGCTGGGCCTGCCAACGTTTCTCTGAATCCTCTGCAAATTTCAACCTCCTATTGGTGGGGTGCCAAGCCAGTTGACATCATTTTATATTTATAGTGTACAACATAGTTGTCTGGGTCTGTGGATCCATCATATTGCTTCATATCCGGTGGGCTGAACTTTCGTGGCAGCTCGACAGACGTGATGGTCTCCAAGAACGGAGTGTCAGAAATCATTCCAGCTCTGCTCTTTCTAATTGGTAGTCTCACTCCTGGTAGTCTGGACATAACTGCTTCCTTGAACTCCATCATTTCCCTTCTCATGATGGATGCAACTTGTTGTGCTTGGTTGATTGAAGAAATTGGTGTATTCTTTAGGCCATGGTCACTTGGTGGATTATCATCTGCCACTTCATTAAATGCGGGTGGGATGTCTGGATTGCTAGGTTGATCTGGAGTGTCACGATGTTGAGAGGTTGAAGAGATTTGTTCCAACTGTTTCTAAAGGTTTGTGTTGGAGTTTCACATGGCCAGGTTCTCTTTTTCTAAAGTTCGTAATCGTTCTTGGAGCATGGCTAATTGTGCTGCCACAGGGTCTGGTGTCTGTTCACTGCTAGAAGCCATAAGTAATCATCCTTTTAGTGACCGTAGACCGAGTGATCTTTGCCTGCTATAAATAGTTAAGGCCCCACAGTGGGCGCCAAATTATGGATGTCGATTTTCGCCCGAGGTCCACAATCGAGAATCTGTAGTATGTGGGCACTAATGAACTTGCAAAACAAAGGTAGAATGAGTGGGGAGTACTGTCTACCGGTGTGGTGGGGGCCGTAGGCTCTCCGACGCTCAATTCAGTGGCGAAGATGAGCTGTAAATAATAGAATAGCAAGGCTTGATGTTACATTGACTTCTGTTGACTGTCATGAGGGCGGTGGCCGGTGTTTAGAGAGTAAGAAGCTTAAAGAGTTTCAAGTATGAGAGCTAAAACCTTCCCCTCTCATTCTGAATTGTGGCTCCTTTTATAGGCTATCAAAATAGGGGTTTGATTAATACAGTAAATGTTTAACCATTTGGTGCCCAAAACGGCTAAACACGTAAATCATGAATAAATGCATTTTTTGGTTGGGTAGGTGGTAAGTCAAGGGGTTGTTTGGTAGACCTCTCTTTATGCGTGGGCTTCAGAAGGTGATTGGGTCATTGGCCCAAGCCTGTTCTGGGTACTGTTTGGAGAAATTGGGTTATTATTGATATATGGCCTAAAGCGAAAAGTCAAAAATACCCTTGGCCCAAATTTGGCCCGTACAGATTCTAATTTGATTTGTGTTTTAAATTCAAAATTTACGCAAGTGCGTGTTTAGAAAAAATTTATGTTTTTGTAAAAATATTTTATATTTTGAAAAACTTGTTTTTTATTCTATAACATGTGTTGAAGTTGGTTTTGATGTTAAAAATTAATTTTGGGTATTTTTGAAGTGTTTAGGGAGAGCCAGAAGAAATTAGGGTAATAGACCATAATTCCTTCAGCTCATTGGAAATTGAACTGAAGGAAAGAAAGAAATGAAAACAAAAAAAATTGCACAGCTCGCGCATATTGCGCGCGGCACTGTAGTGTGAGTGTCGTGTGCTTCGCGCACTGATTTTATTTTGCTTCGTGCTGGAGTTTCCGGACTTTGATTCAGCCCCGGTTGTTTTTCTATACACTCGTAATGAAATATATTATTTCAGTAAATAATTTAAAATTACACCCATACTTGATATACATGGGTTAGACTCATTTCCGCTGTGCGGGGTACCGATCCGACCCTAGGGGTTCCACAACTGCCCCAACAGACGCGACACAGAGCTGAAGCAATTCCAGCAACAGGAATTGTGGCCGTCGCGATGCCCATGCTTGGGTTGAATATGTATGTTTTAAAGTGTTTAATAACATGTCATATAGCCTAGGGTGCATACTTTTGTATTTTCACATGCCATAACATGTAGATATGCATGATATTGTAGTCATAAAATATGATTTTATGTAATTTAAAAGTTAAATAAGAATATAAGATGCATGCAAACAGGTTAATAAGATTAATTGGTTTAAAATTTTAAAAATTACGAATTCAAGTTTTCCTTGGTATATCGGATGGAAACCCGGACGTAAATTCCATAGCTGATTCTGAATGGATGGTAATATAGTATGCACTTGGGATACAATACGACGTAACTTCGGAATAAATAATATGTTTGTATCAATTAAATGGTTTAATGACATTTGGTTTATTCGTTGAATTCTAAATTTAAAACCTATTAGTGGACTAATAATTTAATAATTAAATTGATTAGATCACTAAAACAACTTGATTAAATTAGTTTAACTAAGTTAATTGATTAGTAGAGACTAATCGAGATTAGTGAATAAAATTTTAAGAGTTAAAATTGGTTAGATCACTAATAATCCACTAGTATTAATAAATATGTTTTTAGCCGAGCATAATCTTAATACATTAGAAACTAGTGTGATAGAAACCTTAAACTTCAAAATAATGAGTGGGAGATGGGTATACCATAATATATCTCGCGATCTCCATTGTTATCCAGAAACGTGAGATTCAAAAGGTGCCTCGAGACGGCTTTGCTCTCGTTCCCCTACGGATGGTGTCCATTTTGGGTCAATATCAAGTTTGGATTCCGAGAGGATAAGGACTCTAGATGTGTCTGGTGATTTGAGCTACCCTACGGTGACACTTCACTAGTTAAGTCCAAGGGTTTCGAAATAATGGGTCACACTCACAAAGGAATGATTAAGTTGTTAATCAAAATTTCCTTGATCAAAATGACGGTAGTTGATTGATATATGAATAAGAGTTATTTCAAAAATATTAATCAATTGAGAATGTCTCAATCTATCATGCGAATACTTGACCTACCATACGACGACAGTTATTTATGGGATGATATATAACCATGGCATAGTAATTCTTTTAGGTTTCTAATTCATTATACATTGATCATGCATCATGTTTAATTATATGCCTAAATGTTTGACAATTTTAATATGCGATGAATGAATGTTGAATGCGAGTTTATTATTTTTCAGCCATGGCATCTGCAATTATCTAAATTCTCAAACAACAAAAAAAATTAACCGGGGAAAATTATGTTAAATGGAAAAGTGACATAAATGTTATTTTGATCTGCGAAGACTTTAAATTTGTCCTAATGGAGGAATGTCCTCCTGAGCCAGCACCTAATGCTGGCAGAGCTGCACGTAATGCCTATAATAATTGGATTAAGGCCGATAAGAAAGCTCATAGTTATTTGATAGCATCCATGTCTGAGGTTTTTGCTGCACAACATTAGTCTATGGCGACAGCATCATTGATTATGCAGTCTTTACAGAACATGTTTGGGCAGCCTTCGGAATAGACACAGCATGAGGCTATTGTCTCTATATACGTTAGGGTGAAAGAAGGTACATCAGTCTGAGACCATGTGTTAAGGATGATGTCTCATCTAAATATGGCTGAAACCCATGGTGCACGTATCAATGTGCAAATCCAGGTGAAAATGATCATGGAAACACTTCCGAAGAGTTTCATGCTGTTTAAAAGCAACAGTTCTATGAACAAGTTGAATTTTACGTTGACTTAACTGTTAAATGATCTCACCAATTACGAGTCCATGATGTTGGGTCCTCGTAGGTCCAATGCTGAGGCAAATGTCGCCGAATCTTCTAAATTACAAAGAAAAGGAAGAAAGGCAATTGGAAGGCAAAGGCAAAGGCAAAGCCAATGAAGAAGAAATACAACAAAGACTCTAAAGGTGCCAATGCCAAAGGAAAATGTTTCCATTGTGAACAACAAGGGCATTGGAAAAGAAATTATCTAAAATACCTAGTTGAGCTTAAAGAGAAGAATAATGCAGGTAAATATGATTTACTTATTATTGAGTCTCTTTTGGTGGAGGATGATAAATCCATATGGATTGTTGATTCTAGTGCCACTAACTATGTTTGTTGTTCTTTATAGCTACTTGATTCATGGAAGGACCTTGTTGAATGTAGCTTTACCATGAGAGTTGGGACAGAGAATGCTGTTTCAGCTAGAGCAGTGGGAGTTTCCAATTTGAATTTTAATAAAAGTTATTTGTATTTGAATGGCGTGCTTTATATTCCTGGTTTTCGCATGAATTTGATTTCTGTAACAAAACTTATGGAATGTGGTTTTTCTATTTCATTTGATAATAAATAAGCTATTATTAGTAGAAATGGATTAACAATTTGCACGGGAAAACTCCGAGAATAATCTATATGTATTAAGGTCGTTAATGCATGAATCACTACTTAATACTGAAATATTTAAGATTGAAAAATCTAAAACAAAACGGCAAAAGATTTCTTATGATGACACATATCTATGACATCTTAGACTTGGTCATATTAGCCTTGAACGAATATATAGACTAATTAAGAATAGAGTTTTAAATCGGTTGAAACTTGGTACTTTACCTGTCTGTGAATCCTATTTAGAAGGCAAAATGACTAAGAAATCATTTACTGGAAAATGGATAAGAGCCAAAGAAATACTTGAGCTAATACATTCGGACGTTTACGAACCAATGAATATAAAAGCCCGAGGTGTTTATGAATACTTCATCACTTTTATTGATGATTATTCAAGATATTGGTATGTTTACCTAATGCATCACAAGTAAGATATATTTGAAAAGTTCAAAGAATATCGTGCTGAGGTTGAGAACCAATTAGGTAAAAACATCAAAATTTTACGATCAGATCGTGGATGAGAATACCTTGATAGAGATTTTGAGGAATTCTAAGTTGAGCGTGGAATTGTTTCACAGCTCACAACACCTGGAACACCACAACAAAATGGTGTTGTAGAAAGGAGAAATCGGACCCTACAAGACATGATAAGATAAATGTTTAGTTATAGCACTCTACCTAGTTCATTCTGGGGGTATGTATTGGAAACATCAATGTATATCATGAATGTAGTTCCTTCTAAGTTTGTTCCTAAAACTCCCTTAGAGTCATGGAATGGTCGTAAAGCTAGTTTGCGATATTTCCGCATATGGGGGTGTCCAGCACATATGCTAAAGAACAATACTACTAAGTTGGAACCACGTTCATAAGTGTGCCTATTTGTAGGCTATCCTAAGGAAACTAGGGGTGGATTTTTTTATAATCCAGAATATAATAAAGTATTTGTGTCGACAAATGCTAATTTTCTTGATGAGGACTATATGAGGGAGTTCAAATCTCGAAGTGTTACTTGAGGAGTTACTTGCTGGTACGACCAGTACACCATTGTCAAAAATTGACAAAGACATAACACCTTTGACATATGAGAATCAGATGCAAGTTTATCAGGATACCATACACCTAGACGTAGTGGGAGGGTTGTATGACAACCTGAACGCTATCTAAGAAATGGAGAGGTGCAAGTTGTTGCATCTTGTGATGGTATATATGATCTATTGACCTATCGTAGTGCAATAGAAGATACTGATAAAGAGGAATGACTTAAAGCCATGAACCTTGAGATTGAGTCTATGTACTCTAACTCGATCTGGGAACTTGTAGACCAACTTGTTGTAGTAAAACCCATAGGTTGCAAGTGGATCTACAAGAGAAAAATAAAGAATAGATGGAAAAGTACAAACTTTCAAGGCTAGGCTAGTGGCAAAGGGTTATACCCTAAAGGAGGGAGTTGACTATAAATAGACTTTCTCGCCAGTAGCCATGCTTAAATCCATCATGATTCTTCTTTCCATTACCGCATATTATGACTATGGGATTTGGCAAATGGACGTCAAGACTGCATTCATGAATGGCAATCTTAATGAGAGTATCTATATGGTACAACCAGAGGGGTTCATAACCCAAGGTATGGAGCAAAAAATTTGCAAGTTGCAAAGGTCTATTTATAGGATCAAGCAAGCATCTAGATCTTGGAACATAAGGTTTGATACTACGATCAAGTCTTATAACTTTGAGCAGAACATCGATGAGCCTTGTGTCTACAAGCGTATCATTGATGGTAAGGTGTTTTTCCTTGTGTTATAAGTCAATGATATTTTACTCATCGGGAATGATGTAAAGATATTATCGGATGTGAAAATCTGGCTAGCTAACCAATTCCAAATGAAAGATTTGGGAGAGGCAAGTTATGTACTTGGGATCCAGATCATTAGGGATCGCAAGAAACGACTGTTAGCAATGTCTCAAGCATCATATATTGACAAGATTCTTGTGCGATTTGGCATGCAAAATTCCAAGAATGGTAATTTACCTTTCAGGCATGGAATTCATTTGTCTAAGGAACAGTCTCCTAAGACACCTCAAGCAGTTGAAGAGATGAGACATATACCATATGCTTCAACATTTGGAAGTCTTATGTATGTTATGTTATGCAAGAGACCAGACATATGTTTTACAGTGGGAGTAGTCAGTAGGTTTCAATCCAACCGAGGATTAGATCATTGAATAGCGGTGAAATATATTCTCAAGTAACTTAGGAGAACGAGAAATTATATGCTTGTATATTCTAGTTAGGATATGATCATGAGAGGATATACTGACTCTGATTTTCAGACGGATGTCGATTCTAGGAAATCAACATTTGGATCAGTGTTCACCTTAGGTGGTGGGGCTATAATATGGAGGAGCATAAAACAATCTTGTATTGCTGACTCTACCATGGAGGCTGAATATGTAGCAGCTTGTGAAACAATTAAGGAAGCAATATGGCTCTGTAAGTTCTTAGCAGATTTGGAAGTTGTTCCATATGGATAAACCACTCACACTTTATTGCGATAATAGTGGTGCAGTGGTGAATTCAAAAGAACCAAGAAGCCACAAAAGGGATGAACATATTGAGAGAAAATATCACTTCATCAGGGATTTAGTATGAGAGGAGATGTCGCTGTCACGCAGATTCCATCCGCAGAGAATCTGGATGATCCGTTTACAAAGACCTTATCGGCTAAAGTTTTTGAAGGTCGCCTGAAATGTTTAGGATTACATGACATATCTCATTTGCTGTAGTTAAAGTATGATATTGTTGTGATATATGCCCTAGAGCTTCATGTATTGTAAACATAATTGATTTTTGTAATAATAATAAATACATTATTCATTTATCAAAGTTGTTTGATTTATATCGCATATTGTCCAATTGTCTTGTTACATTGATTACTCTTGTATTTTCTGACTTATTGTATGTTTGATGCACGTGATGATTTAAGTCTGAAGTTAGTAATCTAAATAGTCCATAGAGAGCAAACAAATGGGGTACTTTGTTTCTAGTTTATCTATAGCTGCGGTTCATTCTATACTTGTATGACGACCTTGATCCGGGATCGTTTTTGTAGTGACATGGGAATGAAGACACCTTGTATTATGAGATCATATAGGACTAGACTCTGATAAACATGAATTTTTTATATATCCATTAACCGAAGAAATTCATTTTATCTACTAGATGGTCATATATGGATTTGATCTTAATCATGAGTGTACTACGAACTCTTGCATGGTAGGCTATGTCCTTTGATTTACTATGGTAGGTCGGTGTTGCATTTCTGGCCAATAATTATGTATTTAGGGGATATGGTTTGGTGTGTAGCTAGGAACGTTTTACACAGATATGAAATTAACTCATTCTTATAAGAAGCAGAAGAATATCTTTTTTAAGAGTTGATTCGGGACTTGAATAATTTGAGCGCTCAACTCTTCTATTACGAAAAGAAAGTTTTATATTCATCATTGTTATGAATTAATTGTTCATTATAAAATCAATGGTGCTTAAGAGACAAAATATTTAGAGGGGTTTAACGGACTTTTGACCTGGCTCTATTTATGAGATATTCGTGAAAGGGTATATCCATATGTAATGACTATATAGATAGACACCGAAGTTGTTCGGCTTATTTTCCACCTACGGTAACGAGAGTTCAACTTCGAGTTTTTAGTGGAATAACACGGAGTTAATAATTCGTAATATTTGATTAAAGGGTTTAATTAATATTTCTGGATTATTGGAGCTCAGAACCGTAGGTCAATTTGGTCCCCGTGCTAGCTCGATTAACTGTAGCAAACCTAATATAATTAGATTATCTAATAATATGCTCACATTATATTTATATATTATTAACGAGATTAATAATATTTTTGTCACAAATGAAAACTATGTTAAATTAGTTTAACTTAATGTTTTTTAGATTTCTTTGATTATGAGATAATCAAATCATGATTATGAGATAATCATGTTAGTAATAATTATGAGATAATTACTACAACATAATTGAAGGTAATTAAATCATTATTAAGATAATGATTTTTATTTACCTTGGAGACAAAGCCATATGGCTTACCATGCTCTCCAACTTATTATGTCTATTAGGTGGCATGTATACACCTAATGGCTTTGTCATTAGCTAAACAATTCTTATGCTTTGGTATGGCCTTCACATTGATGTGTTTGCCATTACAAGAAAACATTAGATGCTTAATGACAAAGTCTTTGTCTTTAGCTTAATATTTCTTATGCTTTGGTATGACATTCACATTAATGTGTTTGTCATTGTAAGAAAGCATTAGATGTTTAATGACAAAGTTAGTTGGCTTGTTTAAGAGAATATAATCTCCATCATCTCTCTTCACTTGTAAGAGTTATAATTTTCCATTCATTCACATAAGTGCAAAGTATAGAAAATAGAGAAAGTTCAAGCATTCACAATTGTTGTGAGAGTGTTTGAAAGAAAATTCATAAAGCCAAACACATTTGTGACATCTTCATTCTCTAAATTGTTTAGAGTTTGATTTATTCTTCTCTAAAAATTTTAGAGTTCATCTTTGTGAGTAAAGCCCACACTTCCGTTTGTTGGTTTCGAGTCATAGTTCAGAAGATCGGGTGGTTGATCCAAGCGTTGGACATCAAAGGAAACTCATCTACATCAAAGGAGCAAAATCTATTCTCCAAGAGTTGGAGGATTTCTGCTACAACAACGAGAGAAGGCAAAGAAAATTTTAAAGGTCCATACCGGAGCCGGTGCCCACATTAGCAACTTCCGCTGCGCTAAGGAAAGCCGTTTCCTATATTTATATCGAGTCGGGGATGGTTCTTCCCTCATGTCCTTCTGTGCCACGGGCTCGGGCCCCTTTATCTGATCTCTCATCCTCACAAAGATTTTGTACCTCCATCTGTTTAAGTGCAAACCTCATTATACCCCTTTTCAGTCCTCAGAATTTCTTGGGACATAGAGTCACCATCAACAATTTCTTTTTTTGAAAAAAGAAAAATCCGTTCCATTTTATTGAAAAAATGATTATCATTACCCCAAATTGAGAAGGTACTCATCACTATGCAAATAACTGGTTGGCTATTATAAAATAGATTAAAGTAATAAAAAATTATACAAATTCATCGGTATGAGATAATATTTCTTTCTTTTTTTAATGAAAAAAGAAACATCGGTTTCATTTTATTGAAAAAATCGATTACTATTACACCAGACTGTTAAATAAATTATTAAAACACGAAGCCCCCAGAGGAGTAGCCGGATTGAGAAAAATAAATACTTTCAAATATCATCCACCTCGGTATGCCGAATCGAGGAACGAAGCTGAGATCACAGGTCAATTTGTGTTTGAGTCAAGTGACGTGTGCCCTAAAAGGAGAAGATACCCTTTTAGAAAGCAAATGATGACTATGGGAAAGCAGTGATTCACTGTAAAAGTAGCCCCTGCTAGCCGCCATAGGACAGCGCGGTGGCAGGGAAGTTGTAGAGTAGAGCCGCCATAGGCCGTCAGAGGCCGATGCAGTGGCAGGGAAAATGGCTAATTTGATTGGCCGAATTGTGAGTAGTTGAGGAAAGTTATTACTGTAATGATAACAGTGACATAAGTTGACATCATAGGCGGTGGAATAGTAGATTTAGAAGCCTATATAAAGTGGTTGAAGTCTCAGATTCACGGGGAGAAAATTAACAATTCAACACTTAGAGAGAAATCGAGAACCAAAAATCTAGTCATAAAAAGAGAAAACCGGTCGTTTGTTTGACCATAGAGAGATTTGCAACGGGTTAGTGTAAGACCCGAGGTGTTATAAACGCTTTTTAAGCTCACTGCCCCACTTGTAGTTCGGGTCGGTCTTGACCCTGAGAAGTAATAAAATATCTCATTTCTCTCGTGGACGTAGGTTGGAGCCACTCTCCGCCGAACCACGTAAATCTTTATCTCTATGATTTATCTGTCTGCTTGCTGAGTTTGCATTTGGTTCTCTACTAACAAAATAAATTTATTGTTGATGGAGGTTTATTCAAGGGTTAATTTCTCATATTATCATTCGAATGAAAAACAACTGTCAACAATAAATTCGAAACCTACCGAACATAGATAGATCATTTGAGCCAATAAAATGATATCTACTTAAATGAAAGTCACGATCAAATTGTTATCTCATCTCGAGGATGTGGTATATCATGTGCCGGGTGTATATGTCATCTCTCTCACAACAGTTGGGTCCCGCACAGTTGTGGGACCCAGCTGTTATGAGAGAGATGACATATACACCCGGCACATAATATAATTTTTCCATCTCGAGAGCTATCATTTGAATCTATGTTTTATAATGCGAGTAGTGTTATTTTATCCGAATGGGTAAAATTTAAAACAATGAATTTTGAATTTTGTCGGTTCGGACACTCATTCGAGATATGCGCATATAAAATATTATTTTTCTTTATAATGCAGCCAGGCCCTGCCAAAGTGTGAACATCAAACTCCCATTTTTTTATTGTTGAATGAGAAAGCTCAGCTTTCATATTCCATTTTCAATCTTAAGAAAACACAATAGCTGTTAAAAAGCTTGATTGCCAAACAACTTATAACTGATTCTCACTTTTGACTAGTAGAGATGAATCAATAACTTCAAATAGCTCCCAAATATTTTATCGAGTGATTTTCAAATAGATTTTTTTGACTGATTATCCGAATTCGAATAGATAAAGGTGACAATTTTATTTTGAGGGATTACTAAAAAAGTTGGCTCAAGTAAACTTTTGTGGCAGAGACAGCTAATTCATGGGCTCTCCTGCTCCAAATCTCCATGCAAAATCATTTTTATTTTTCTTTTCAGGTTTCTCTGGACCCCGTCACATGTAATTCTTTTAATTATTATTTTGTAATGTCAGGTTACGGGTTGCCAAAATTATTAAATCTGCCCTACACTTGTAGAGATGATAGGAGCGACTCAAGTTTTTTTTTTTTTTTTTTTTTTTTTTAATAAAATCTTATTAATTTTTTTAATTAATTATTTTCACACATATATATAGATATTATTGACTATTGTTATTTTTTATATAAAAATTAGTAGTAAAAGTCATTAATTAAAAAGAATATATATATATTTATTTTTATTTTATTTTGTAATATACTTAAATGTATGGACATAATTTTTTATGGGATATTACATTTGAGATGAGACTCTAGGTGACCTCTTAAGTTGTTTAAGGGTCAAGCCACCTATGAGAGATGACAATCATTTGGGAAATGTCGAGATTTATTAATTTCGGTCTCATCTTAATTATGGATTTAGAATGAAAAATCGTTTTGAATCCCTACTAATTTTTGAATTTTTCGTCTCAAATCTTTAATTGCATGATTTGGAATCTTGAATCTTGAGAGAGATTCAATAATTTTTAGACAAAAATTAGAGATTTGAAATAAACAATCATTCTAAATATCAATTCAATTTTTATTCATAATAAAAAATCGTCATGAATCTTATATCAAACAATTTTCACCAACCATACCCTACGATGACATTTTCGTAAACAGCGACATAAAAGTGGTTTGTTTGACCAAATTATTAGCATTCATAGATGTATGTTGAATTACCGAACCCGGATGCGAAACTAACCAATATTAGATCTTGGATCAACCCAAATTTCATTCCTAATACTTAATTTATTATTCTCTCCGTCTCATAAAGATAGATTTTTTTTTTTCACACAAATTAAAAAAAAAATTAATATAATTATTTTTACTTATATATTTCCTAATATAGCCTTAATTTTACTTATTATTTCAAATTGATAACAATACACATTAAATATGAATATATTAGACAATTAAAAAATTAACTATACTTAAAAAATAGAAATGAATTATAATTTGGGACGAATGAAATAGGAAAATAAATATATCTTTATGAGACGAAGAGAGTATTAATGAATTCCGCCACATGTAAAGAATCAGATTTGATCATCAATGGGAAAATTTCCTTTTATACATTATTATTTTTTTTATAGAACACAAGTCAACTAATATAGAAATTTTGGTCTACTTTTATTTTTGTTAAATACTTTACTAAAAAAACTAATAATAATGTATACAATTTTTTTTTTCATTTAAATGGAAAAAAAACCTTCAATTCAAATGAACCGATTGTAATAGGAAGGACATCAAATGAGTCAAGTGACCAAACCAAATCATTAGGGTTGTTGATGGGAGCTACTGACTTGAAGCCCACCCACAAATCGACCCATCCGACCCGACCCACCCATATTATTTGGTGGAGTGATCCCCGGGAACGGGAGGTTGGGAGCCGGCGTGGTTTAGGAAAACTAGAATCATAATTTACAAGAAAAGAATAGTTAGT
>SKCR01005380.1:0-25853 GCA_019454045.1 Zanthoxylum bungeanum | reverse complement strand
TAAAATAAATAAAAATAGTCCTGACAGTTACACATCATATTGTCCTCAAAGAATGTCTACCAATAAAATCAATGAACCTTTAAAGTACCCAACACAACTCAAATCCAAATTCTTGAATAAATCATTTAAGTTAAACTCACAATGTATGTGTAAAGGTTCGGTTATAGCTCGAATCCTAAGAAAGTAAACTCAGTGATTTCGTCTCAAAAATTGGGATCTGATTAGTTAAACCAACCTAAATATCTCAAAAGTGTCTATGTTTGCCTATTGAGCTCAATATGATATGACATTTTTTTTCTTTATCTTTTGACTCACCTACCCTTTAAGGTAACATTTCTCTTCATGGTAGTCCTAACACTCGCCCATGAGTAGCTTCACGCTTATCAGTTATAAGTTTCCAAAGTATTTTTCTTTTCAGCTATTTCATTCAACTTTTTTCAAAAGATTTTTTTTTCTTCTGTTTTATTCATACCATATATCATAAATAATTACAAACAAAGATAAATATCTAAGCAAACAGTCATTTATCTTTAAATAATTTCCCCTACCAGTCATTTTGTCAACTACCTAGGCTCTTACTGTTAAAGACCTATTTTTAAGTTCATACGAGTCTAACTTATATAAACTATTCAAGGCATCAGATAAAAGTAAATTGAGCACTTATCGTTTCTAAAATTTCATCATAAAATAAACAAACTCGTCATTTAGACCATGCTCAAGGCATCAGATAAAAATAAATTAAGCACTTATTGTTTCTAAAATTTCATCATAAAATAAACAAACTCATCATTTAGACCATGCTTTACTACCACATGACTATTTTTTTTTTTAAATATTTTTTTTTATTTTTTTAATAAATTTTAGGAACATGCACACACATCCCCAAACTTAAAATTTGATTGTCCTCAATATGTAAAATAAGCTTAAAGAAAAAAGAGTGAGGAAAAAAACTACCGTGCATGAAGTTGATCAGGCTCATGCTGATCAGAATTTTACTACGCGGGTTGTGTAATGTGTTGGGGTTTTGGGCGGCAATTCGGGTAAACGCAGCGGAATGCGGAATATCAAAATTTTCCGATTTCAATAATTTTTCTTGGGTAATTAAAATAAACTAATTTATTTTAATTACTCAATACTTAAAAATTAAAATTTACCCAAAAATCAGATTTTTCATAAATTGCCGATTAGCCCCTAAATTTTGTATTTTAATCATTTTAGTCCTAAATTGTCAAATACAATTTTAATTGATTCCAAATAAATCCCAAAATGATTTATACATGTCTTATACAAGAAAATACAATTTTCAACTCAAGAAAATAGTTTTCCCTCTTATTGTCAAGAGGTCCCTAAACTTTCAAGAATTTACAATTTGGTCCTTTTAGTTCAAAATATGTCAAGATCAAATCCAAAAATTCCCAAATTTAATATACATCATATATACATCAAATTACATCACATATATTAAAAGCCTTAAATTTAGAGTAGGTTATGAACCCTAATTTTACAATTTCAACAATTTGACAAATTAACATCAAATTAATTAAATTCAACACTTTAATTCAATTCCAACCATACCAAACAAGTCTCACCATCATGAAATAACACAAGAACAATTCTAGGTCATTTGTGAGTGGCTAAGTAACTCTAGAATGACAACTCACCATCAAATGGTTAAAAAGAAAGCTTAAGAAACAATTTCATGCAATCTTAATACATATACATGCTTCCATCTTTCATCCAAGTTCACAATCATCAAAATACATCCACAAAAGAGTAGAGAAAAATCTAAGTAGAGAAAAATCTAAGCTACATATATTGAAGCCTAGAATCTTAGAAACAATTTTCATGAAGAAGAAAGTAAGAAAAAACTTACAAAAACCCAAGTTTCCAAGCTTTTTTGCTTTCTTTCTTCCTTTTTCTCTCAAACTCTCTTTTGTATATGTTTTTAGGGTTCTTAGATTATGAAACAAAAAAGAAAAAAAATGGCTTATATAATTTCCTCAAATGACCGAACATAAAGAAAAAATAATAGCCATATATTTTCCAATTTTGTTTCAATAAAAAGAAAATGATTTAGTAAAAATTTGTGGTGTAAAGTAATTAAACAATTTAATGTTTATCACAAATTAACCTATTAAATCAAGCCATTTAAAACCAATAAAAATTGGCCATAAAATCCAATCAAAATTAGCCATTTAGCTTACTTTATAAAAGTAAACAAGATATTTATTATTTAATTATTCAAAATTTGAATAATTAAATAATTAAATACAAATATCTTAAATATATGTATTATATTTACATTAAATAATCAAAATACATATATTAAAAATAAATGTCAAATATCACAATTCGACATTTAATAACTAGCCGAAAGATCTCAAACGCATGTATTTTCGTTTAACCGTTAAACGACTTATAAATAATCAGTATTATTTATAAATGTTGCCCTAGTGCTCTACGAGTATATTTCATTAGTGAGACTCTCTAAGTTCAGACATATCCGTCACGAAATCCAATTTCGTGTCCATAATCTACCCACCCGTAAATTATGACGAACACAGATAAAATCTCTGAACCATACAGGTCGAGTTCACTGCATACGTATAATCCTTCCGTCACAAGTATCCGGATTATCCCAAAGATATAGATATAAACGTCAAATCTCTATAGGTATAATCTCGTCGACGATTCTATTAGTAATCTCTTAATATCACTTAGAAGTTATTTCTACAGTGCACCACGGGCCCATGGATTTAACATATTTCTAATACCATAATGGATACCTATGCTCTGTACACATAACTTACGGATCCTATCTTGATACGCACATGATATCCTGAGGATCGGTCCACACCTAACGAATAAACGGAGGTTTGATCTAAATAGATCGGTGACGTGACTGTCATCAAAGTGTGGAGAATACCTCATACATTCACAGTGGTATCTCAAGTTGAAGGATCACTATGCTCACTCAACCCGAGAAGATTCTTATTGACGTTGGTGTACCATCTGTTAAGAATCTTCAGTGAGTCGTTCAGTGCTTATCCGATATAAACACTTACGTGTCTATATGAGTCTCTTGAGACTCATGGTTCATTGAGAAACCATTGAAATCTAATATTCCAATATATGACACGTACCAGTCTCAGCGGGTTTACTTACTGACCAAGTAATTGTAAACATTGACCAGGAACAGTTAAAGAATGATATTGTTATGATACTGCTCAATGTCAGTTGCGACGCTTTTGCAACTGTATCATAATCAATCACTCTATGGTCATTTACGTCTTTACCATATAATAAAAGAATTTATATTATAGAAACTGTTTATTTTATTCACTAATATATATATATATACAAGAGTATTTACAGGGAGATACATAAGAAATTGGCGCTCAGAGCACCAACCCTAACATAAGTCTGAGCCCGGCAATTGGAATTTAGGCCCGGGCCCGGGAAAAACCCGGCCCGGCCCGGCTCAGGCTGGGCCCGAGCCCGAGCCCGATTTTTTAATATAAAAAATTATAAATTTATAAAATTTATTATATAAATATATATTTTATAAATATAGATATAAATATATTTATTTAAATCCCGGGCCAGGCTGGGCCCGGGCTTTTTTGGTTGAGCCCGGGCCCGAGCCGGGCCCCTCATTTTGAAGTCCGGCCTAGCCCGGGTTTTTTTCACCCCGGACCGGGCCAAAGCCCGTGCGCGTCGGGTCGGGCCCGTGTTTTTTTGCCACCCTTAGGGTTGTGTATGGGTCGTGCTTGTACCTGCATAGAGAAACATGCAAACTAATAAACTCACAAATAGCTCATGATAAAATAAAACTGAATTAAAGACAATAAAAATTAAACGTGTAGGTGTTAGGGTATTACGCGACGGAAGCGTTGTTCAGACGAAATCGTAGTTTAAAATTTTCAAACTTACTGAATAAATTATTCAATATCCAATATGAATAATTCATTCATATTTCACCTAAACATATTATATCCGATATCAAATAACAACATAATTAATATAGAAACTTTTACGAAAATGTTTTTCCATAAAATATATAAAATGAGTTTGTTACCGAACCGACCAACCAATGCACACGGGGACTGCCCAGGTTAGCCCCAATAGTACTTGGGCAGTTCATGGGCTGCCCAAACAGTGACCAATTCAACCAATTCATTGTTTGGACAGCTGTCACCTGGTAAGCCCAAAACTCACTCGGTAACGTCGTTTTTCACCGTTTTTACGTATTTTCACTCCTAAATAATTTTCGGCAATTATTCCAATACACATCCAATATATTTAAATAACATATTTTTCATCAAAAAATTTCTAAAATTTCTAGATCTGATCTGGATATAAAAATAATCATTTTGTATGCTTTAAATCTAATTTTCTCAATATTAATATTTACACCAATCAAAACCACAAATGAAGAACTCAAGAACAATTCTAGGTATTATTAGAATGGCAACCAAGTCATCAAATGACCAAAAGTGTACTTATTAGCCATTATCAAGCTTTCAAGAATCTCAACACAAAATCAAGAGAGTGAAAAATGAAACTTACATCATATGTTAAGTTAATGAATCATAGGAATAATTTCCAATTTAAAGAAATGAAGAAACTACCTTTGATTTCAAGATTTCTTTGGAATTTTCCTTTAACCTTTTGCTTTTTCTCTCAACTCTCTAACTTTTGTATTCTTGAAATGCTTAACCTAATTTTACAAATGAAAAATGAAACACTTATATATGTCCAACCCTTGGCCAAAAATGTGAAGGAAAAAGAAAACAAGATATTTTGCATTTTTTAACAAAATTAAAGAAAAAAAATTCATTTTTAACACATTTTTCTTAAATGTAAAGAAGTCAAACTTTCACACTTAATCATTTCTTAACATAAATATCACCTTATATATTTGTATTTCAATTACTTTTATTATTTAATAATTAAATAATTAAATAAATACAAATATATAAATATATGTATCATATTTACTTTAAATAATCAAAATACATATATTTATGATATATGTCAAATATCTTATTTTACAATTAATTAATGTGTATTTAATAAAATCATCTATTAAATACAAATACACATTAATTAGGAAATGACCGAGAGGTCCATATGCATGTATCTTTTTATTTAATCGTTAAACTATTCGAATTAACTTATTTAATCCGATAAAGTATTATGAATAATTTGTATTATTCATAATGTGTTGCCCAAGTGCTCAACGAGTACACTTCATATTGTGGGACTCTCTAAGTTTAGGTTTATCTATCACATAATCAAATTTCGTGTCTATAATTCACTCACTCGTAAATTATGACGACCACATATAATTTCGCAAACTATGCAAGTTGATGTCATTGCATACGTATAATCCCTCCGTCACAAGCTATCGATATTATACCGGGGATATAGATAGGAATGTCAAATCCCTAAGGTATAATATAGACGACTCACAAATTAATAATCTCTAAATAACACTCAGAACTCGCTTCTGAAGTATACCACGGCCATGGATTTACTAGATCGCAAACACGTGCATGATACTTATGCCCTGTACACAAGACTAATGGATTTTATCTGATACTCACATGATATCATGAGCATGAGTCCACATCCAATGAACATGCGGAGGTCTGATCTAAATAGATCGGTGATGTGACTGCCATCAAAGTGTGGAGGATGTCTCATATATCCACAGTGGTATCTCAAGTCGAAGGAATATTATGCTACACGACACGAGAAGATTCCTATTGATGTTGGTGTATCATCTATTATGAAATATTTGGTGAGTCGTTCAATATTTATCAAGTAAACATCTACACGTCTATACGAGTCTCCAGAGACTCATGGTTCATTGGGATAAACTATCAAACCAAGTCTCGATATACGATATGTACTGGTTTCGGTGGATTTTACTAACCGACCCGTGTTAGTAAATCTTGACCAGGAATTTTTTTTGAGAATATACAACTTATAGTGACACTTCCCAATGTCAATTACAAACTACGTTGTAACTGCGCACTACGTTGTAAATCCTGGGATCTTTGTCTAATATATAAATATCATTAAATCAGATTTAGTTTCAATCTAATCGATATTAGATCGAATACGTATATAAAAGACAAGAGGTATAACCGTATATAAGTAATATTATGGAAAAATGTATTGTTCGTATTCATGAATCAGACATAAATACGATCCGGATTGGCGCTTCGAGCACCAACCCTATTAATTTCTCCCACTTGCTCTAGTTTCAATCCATGTTATCATATACACATCTAAATATGTATCACATACGCATGACCCTCAATAGCTCATCTAACACTCAAGAGGTAGGCCATAATAAGTAGGTCCACTATAACATATTGAGTTTGTCCAACAAATCCAATCATTTCCCTGGACCAGCATCAAACATATTTTGTAGAAACTAAGTTCTACATAAATATGGCTCAGATGCGACATCAATATTGTGCTACAGCTACTGAGTTATCTAAGTATTTAAGGATCAAATCCATAATACTATGTAGACAACCGCAAGCACAACACTAATATCAAAACTTCTAATCTATAAGGTCACTATGCAACTTCATAAGTCAATACTTCATAACTTACAACTAATTCCACTCACACACTAGAATCATTTGTGACACTCCCACTGCATCTTTTCTGACTCTTTATGACGTAGACCATCTAACATCATAATTAGACTCAAAACCAATCTGACCCAAATGGTTGCGGACTATATTCTCCATGAATAAGAAACATGTTCTTAATATCTCAAAAATAACAAAGAACGTGTTTCAAGACTCATCCTATGGTCTATAGGGTATCAAAATAGCTCGTAATAATTATGATTAAATTGATATCTTTAATCGTACATAATATAGTATTCATTATGTCATCATTCCATGATGCATAAGATTGACTAGACATTCTAATCAATTTCTCTTTCGACTAAGGAATCATCTTTTATGAAAGATGAATACTATATATATAAGAGACACACTAACTGTCAAACAATTATACTAATTGTCACATAGATAGTCTTGTCGTGTCCTTTATTAGATCATATCTAATGCACGACTAATGGGAGTATCTCACAAGTCTCTTAGTTTTATATCATATATAAAACTTTATATCGAATATAACAGAGACTACTCTTACTGCTTTCAAGGAGAAAAAAAGACATAGGTAAACATTTTACCTCATAAACATCTCATTATTACCTTAATAATGATAATATCATTAGAATATATTATACTAGAAAGAAATTTGTACGCTCCCACTAACCCTACTATCACATATGTATTCCTTATGTTTTGATAAAATCATATAATCTGACTGATATCAAAATTAGAGAACACATATTTCTGGAAAGCTCATCTGAGTCTACAATAGGCTCTATAAGCTAGTATACCAAACTGCGATCTTAGCAGAATACAAACTCCAGAGCCATTCCAGAACAAACTCTTCAAATAAAGAAATCACAATGGATCTCATTTCCGAAGAAACCATTCAAAAACGTCACTTTGCATTCCTAGCTAAAATACAAAGTTCAATATTAACATTAACTAACAGATCTTTAATTATTCAATTAGTGGGACTAGAGACAAGTCTCCTCAAAATCTACAATAGATTGCTAAGTATAACCGTTCTCACTGTCATACTATAAAGGTCAAACATTTAATAAGTCCACTTTGCTTTTGCTGCACAAACCATTTGCACCTTTTATGAACGATTCATAACGAAAGTTCAATCAAGTTCAAAACTTGATCGTAGTAAACTGTGAACAATCTTGAATCTATGGATTAATGCTAACTTCCAGAATCAATATCAAATATCGCTCCTACTATAAGTTATAGGATAACTTTCTTCGATAAGAAAATAGCAGAACCATTAAGTATCATATACTTTGTAAATGATTTTGACATCCTATTGGACTTATATGGAAGATGTCTCAGGCTCTTTTCATCTTATTAATTATGTAGTTCCATTTATAGTTTATCATTCTCATATTTGACTTCAATAAGTCAAGTCTTTTCTACAATCGTCAACATCCGACGTTACATACCAATTAATAAAATAATTTCATTACTCGGGATCGTAGACAAGATATTCTATCAAATATAATATAATATTCTATCAAATAGAATACACCATTATATTAAATAGAATAAATGATAAACTTATACTTGTACCTTCGAAGCACAACTTTTAATTATATAACCATATACAAAAGAAAGATTCAAATCTCAAACTTTTCAATATTCGAATTTTCTACTTATATATATCATATACGTAACTGTAGAAACTAATGGAACCTTAATTAAAAGGATAAATTAGTGTTACTGGAGCATATCCCCAACAGTATTGAACTAATTCTGTAACACTCAATATCAAACAAATCAAATCATATAAGATTTGATTCCTCCCACTAACCAATTTCATCACGATGGAATCGTAGAAGAATAATATTGAGTAAGAATCATATTAATTGAATAACCTTAGAAGTAATTGTCATAAATTCATAGGTTTGATCGTATCAAATATCTTTGAACAATTCAAAGACTCACGATGAATTTTAAAAATACAGTTTTCAAAATTTCAAATCGAATATCTTTAAACCAGTCAAAATATTCTATCCGCGTTTCATCATAAACATGTAACTAAGTCATGACAACTCATTAACTAAGTTACGGAGTAAAGAAAACTACCTTAAGCAATTTCCAATTCATTAAACTATATACATCTAATGTATCAGTTTAATAAATTATGTGGTCCAATGACAATCATTGGTTAAATGAGAGTTAATCACATTTCTGAATACAATATTCATTCAATTGATAAGAATATGTGGTGTGATCTCGTATCAGACTATCATCTACCATACAAAATAAACATCTAATGTTTAAGTGATAAAATCTCATAAAGCACTGTTCCAAGTTATTTACTTAATTGAATATCTTTCTTAATGTTTATCTCTTCGTCAATGACACTACTAGTCATATTAAAATACGTAATAACTGTTTATAAAGAACAAGTAACTATTTATAGTTGCAAGTTCTGATATCAAATATCAAAATAATCATTAAATAATATTTTAAATAACTATATGGGAGAACTGGTATCCAATACATATAGTTGTCGTGTTGTGAGAATCGATATTTTCTAAACACAACTATACACATCTCATTTCTTTAGCTTTATAATTTACCTTCAACTATTCACAACAATTGCAAATAATTAATTAGCAAATAATGTCAGACACATTACCTCTAAAGGTCACTAAAGTCATGAAACGTCATTATTAGATAAACAAATACCTAATGGGATTTTCTTAATACCTGTGAAGAATCTCGAGACATGAACCAATTCATGTCAATCTTTACTACATAAGAAACTATTCTCTCTAAAGGATTATATCCTAGCAAACTCTTATCTAGAACCTACTCTAGAAATCTGTAACCATAAATGAAATCAGAAAACATATATAAAATATGCATGCAGTGGATTAAAATTTTAATTCTAAATACATAATAGAATAAGGAAAACATAAGCGGCAATTTTCATAATATTACACATTGCTTTAATTATGGATTTTTCACCCAGCAGTGTCTCCCACCACTTTACGTAATACCATAATCCCTGATGAAAAATGAGAATTCAATAATTAAATTGAATTCCATAATGAGAAGTGGACCTCATGAATATATTTCGACTTACAGCTTTGGCACGTTCTAGCCTACGTATATTAATAGGTAGACAACTCATTGTCAATCACATTTGCTGTGACTCCTAATTTTGATCCTGACTGTTTCTCGTTGTGACAGTTTTGGCACTTTCACATGAGGTGTATCAAGGCTTCACTTATCAATGACAAACTCAAGCTACAGACGTAGTCCTGACAACTTTGGCACGTTTAGGAATCCACTTTCACTTGAATTTGTCTAATATCAAATATATATCTGGTACAAATAAATTTCCATCGACTATACCCTCACAGCTTTGACACGTTCTCGGATATAGCCACAAAAATTTATTTATATTTGTATTGACAATACGGAACAAGAAACAAGTATTCCTAATATTAGTCACTTTAATGCCTTATTAAAATGAGATTTCACTATATTATCAAACAATCCGAATTTAATCAAATTAATTTCACATGCATGTGTAAATAAATTGGATTAAATATCATAAATAAAGTATGACGAATGTAATGGATGTTGGATCAGACTCGCTCTGATACCATTTTGTTAGGGTATTACGCGGCAGAAGCGTGGTTCGGGCGAAATCGTAGTTTAAAATTTTTAAGCTTACCGAATAAATAATTCAATATCCAATATTAATAATTCATTCATATTTCACCTAAACATATTATATCTGATATCAAATAACGATATAATTAATATAAAAAATATTGCGAAACTTTTACGAAAACGTTTTTCCGTAAAATAGAATAAAATATGTTTTTGACTGAACCGACCAACCAATACACACGGGGACTGCCTAGGCCAGCCTCAATAGTACTTGGGCAGTTCATGGGCTGCCCGAACTTGACTGTTTGGACAACCGTCACCCTGTAAGCCTGAAACTCACCCGGTAACGCGTTTTTCACCGTTTTCGCGTATTTTCACTCCGAAAATAATTTCTGACAATTATTCCAATACCCAATACACATCCAATACATTTAAATAACATATTGTTCATCAAAAAATTTTCATAATTTTCAGATCTGATCTTGATATAAAAATAATCATTTTTCATGCTTTAAATCCAATTTTCTCAATATTAATCTAATTAATATCTACACCAATCAAAGCCACCACAAATGAAGAACTCAAGAACAATTCTAGGTATTATTAGAGTGGTCATAACACTCTAAAATGACAACCAAGTCATCAAATGACCAAAAGTGTGCTTATTAACCATTAACAAGCTTACTTTAATTATCATACATGCATATATCATTTTATCAAGCTTTCAAGAATCTCAACACAAAATCAAGAGAGTGAAAATGAAACTTACATCATATGTTAAGCTAAGGAATCATAAGAACAATTTCCAATTGAAAGAAATGAAGAAACTACCTTTGATCTCAAGATTTCTTCGAAATTTTCCTTTAGCATTTTGTTTTTTTTTCTATCAACTCTCTAACTTTTGTATTCTTGAAATGCTTAACCTAATTTTACAAATGAAAAATGAAACACTTATATATGTCCAACCCTTGGCCGAAAATGTGGAGAAAAAAGAAAAAAAAAAGATATTTTGTATTTTTTAAGCAAATTAAAGAAATAAAATTTATTTTTAACACATTTTTCTTAAATGTAAATAAGTCAAATTTTTACACTCAATCATTTGCTAACATAAATATCAACATAGATATTTGTATTTCAATTACTTTAATTACTTAATAATTAAATAATTACTTAAATATAAATATCTAAATATATATATATCATATTTACTTTAAATAATCAAAAAATATATATTTATGATATATGTCAAATATCTTATTTGACAATTAATTAATGTGTATTTAATAAAATCATATATTAAATACAAATACACATTAATTAGGAAATGACCGAAAGGTCCCTATACATGTATCTTTTCATTTAACCATTAAACGATTCGAATTAAATTATTTAATCCGATAAAATATTATTAATAATTTGTATTATTCATAACGTGTTGCCCAATTGCTCAACGAGTACACTTCATATTATGAGACTCTCTAAGTTTAGGTTTATCCGTCACAAAATCAAATTTCATGCCCATAATTCACTCACTCGTAAATTATGACGACCACAAATAATCTCGTTAAACTATGCAAGTCGAGGTCATCGCATACGTATAATCCCTCAATCACAGGATATCGATATTATACCGGGGATATAGATAGGAACGTCAAATCCCTAAGGTATAATATAGTCCACTCACAAATTTACGATCTCCAAATAACACTCGGAACTCACTTCTGAAGTATACCACAACCATGAATTAACTAGATCGCAAACACGTGCAGGATACATATGCCCTGTACACAGGACTGAAAGATTTTATCTGATACTCACAGGATATCATGAGCATGAGTCCACACCCAATAAACAGGCGGATGTCTGATCTAAATAAATTGGTAACTGGACTGTCATAAAAGTGTGGAAGATGTATCATATATCCACAATGGTATCTCAAGTCGAATGACCACTATACTACACGACTCGAGAAGATTCTTATTGACGTTGGTGTACCATCTATTAGGAAATCTTCGGTGAGTCGTTCATCGTTTATCAAATAAACACATGCACGTCTATACGAGTCTCCGAGACTCATGGTTCATTGGGATAAACCATCGGATCAAGTCCTGATATACGACATGTACCGGTCTTGATGGATTTTACTAACCAACCCGTGTTAGTAAATCTTGACCATGAACTTTATTTCAGAATATACAACTTATAGTGACACTTCCCAATGTTAATTACAAACTACGTTGTAACTGCGCATTACGTTGTAAATCTTGGGGTATTTGTCTAATATATACATATCACTAAATCACATTTAGTTTCAATCTAATCGATGTTAGATCGAAAGCGTATATAAATGACAAGAGGTGTAACCATATATAAGTAATATTATGGGAAAAAGGTATTGTTCGTATTCATAAATCGGACATAAATACTATCCGGATTGGTTCTCCGAGCACCAACCCCAACAATAGGTTGACTCCCCGCTGGCTCTAAGTTTAACGTCTTCAGCCAGACGGTTTTTGATGATCTTCCTTCAATGAGGCTTCAAAGTAGCTTTGGATGTCCTAGATAGGATAGTGCCATATGCATTATTGTTCAAGTGCATATTCCAAAAATTAGGTGGCAAATAGAATTCTTTTCCACTCAGTGCCCATGCCATCTTCTTCAACCTTTTAGCTCTAGGGGTCATGAAATGAACATTAGACTGTCATGAGGTCTCGTATGATACTTGACTTTGAATGGTTGTGCCAATCTGTCAAGCTTATGGGAAGTATTCATGATGCTAGCTTTCCCATGGTGCGATGTGTCCCTTTGTGTCATGAGAATTTCAATAGGCTCACACTTGCCTAACTCATTTTTTCCACCACTTTCTCATAGATGTACTTTTGAATTTTTTTCGTTTAGCTCTTCATCAAACATTTGCACAATGCATGCTCCAAGATATTGATAGGATACCTCAGTCTCTATATACGGCTCTGCCTCTGTCCCCATTACGGTATCCTTGTGAGTCTCTCGATTCCATGAATCTTATTTAGTGTCACCTGACAGTGTCCCTTGAGGCCTGTAGCTCTGGTTATTGGCTAGTTGTCTTATGTGGTCTTTAATTATTTTCAAAGATGCAGCTTGGCTTTGTACCATTGCTTATAATCTAACCATATTCTTCGTGTTTTCCTTATTCCGCTAAGTAGCAAGCTTGTTCAGCTCGGCCGTTGACGTGAGCAGTTCCTCCACGAATGGTTCTGATTTTTGAGGAAATTGTTGGGATTGTGGTGGATAAAAATGATAATATGGTTCAGTGGGATATGCAGGACCTTCATTGTTGTGCCATGTAAAATTCTGATGGTTTTGCCCCTTGAATTGTAGTTGAACGTGCAATGGTCACTCAAGTGGTTACCCTCACATCTCATCGTTGTGCTCTGAAAGGCTTGAGCATATATTACGTTATTTCTCTCAGACATCCACTGATAAATATTAGCATGGTCAACAGGCCTCATAAAATCTGATTGTGTCACACCGACATGAGGTGTAGCATATTCTCTTATAATTCTTAATGCCTCCATCGCCCAAAGGTACTCCATTACTTCGACCCCCTGGAATAAAAGAAAAAGAAAAATAAAAATAAAGAAAAAAAAGATAAATGGAGCGGTGTTTAGCTAAGTAAGTAAAATATTATCCAAATATTAATAAAGAAAAATAAATTAAGTCCCCAGCAACGACGCAAAAAACTTGATCGCAATTTTATCAATCTAGCACGTAAGCACACATATCGCTCAAGTAATATAGTGACTGAAAGTCGGATGTCGAATCCACATGAACCTAATATTTTTCTTATTAATACCAAGACTAACCTATTTAACTTAAACTAAATTATTGAGAAATGGAGTTGATTTATTAATCTAAAATTAATTGAAAATAAATAATGAACAAACAATAATTTTGGTGATAAACTTTATGCGTGAAAAGAATTCAGGGTTGTAACTTCACCTAAGCACGCAAACAATGAGTCCAATCATTTTCCATTCAGTTGGGTTGTTGTTACTAATTATTAACCTAGAGCATAAAATTATTCACAAGCCTTTTTCAATGTCAGGTGAATATATTCAAAATAATTCAATTAACTATATGTCTATGTTAATTAAATTAAACTGAATTCCTTAAGGTCAAGTTCTAATATTGGCTACGTATGCCCTTTAGGTATATTTCTATCTTGCAGGAAAATATATTCAAAGAATAAATCACACCCTATTATTCTCACGACTAATCCAAATTTCCTCTGTCGAGTTCCTAATGATTTACCAAAACTATTCTATTGTTGGCAAGATAAATAAAATAAGCATTCAAGCATAAAGAATAATAAATAATCAAAAACAAACCCAAAGAATAAAAATATGCAAATAACTAATTAAACATGCTTTGATCAATTACAACCCTAAATTTAATGAATCAGGTACTCATAATATTCAATAAAAACATGCTAATTATTAGTACAAAGCAAGAACTCATAAAAGATAAAGTAGAGAGTGAAGGGAAGAAAGAATTTTGTTTGCAGTCTTCGACTTCAAACTCCAACTCCTATGGAAGCACTCATTCTTGCCTTGCTATGGGCATTCTTTTATGCTATGGGATTCCAAAATTGTATTATGAGGCTTGATCTTAGGTTTTTGGATGAATGTATGCTTATATAGGAGGTATAGAGGGTGTTTCCTCCTCAAAAATCGGATTCAGGGTGAATTAAGGACGAAATTATCGTGTGGCGACGTGCTAAACGCACGTCGTGACTTTCATGGAAATCACTCGCCACGCCAATTTGCCTCAAATGCAAATTACAATGTGCGTCTTGACTCGCGTTTTGACTCCGAATTTTTCCCCAATTTGCTTTGTATCTTGCCGTTTTTATCTCTAATTAATTCCATTGAGTCGTGATATGATTTTAACCTGCAAAAACACACCTAAAACATATCAAAGCTCATAAAAACTCGATATCACACACAAAAATATTAAGATAAATGGAAGAGAAATATATGGATATTTACCGCTCGATCATGCATCTTGTCATGAATATACTTTGGAAGATATCATACAAAATAAATGTTAGGAACAAGAATATTTTCCACCATTCCATCATCGAGATACGGAAATTTATATTCCAACTGATGTGGTAGACTGATATATAGCACTCTTAAGAACAAAAATTGTCATATAATTTGCTTGAAGTTAGATATGTTCTTAGTCATATTTTACCATACAGCTATAGCTGCGAGCGCACACTCGAATTAACTACCATACTTAGGTGTCCCTCCTAATTCACCAACGCACTTATACTTGACAATCAATAATTTCATCTGACATAAGATAGATCAAAAGCCACATCATCTCAATCTAAACATAACTGTACTATGAGGGCATGAGGCAGAATAAGAACAACCATTCACAAATCCCAAATTTCATATTAAGATCCAATTATTGTACAACAATGTTCTGTACAAACTGATAAGATATGTTCAAACCCAAATACCCTCAGTCTCATAATAAGGGAGGGGCCAGGATCGAGTTATTAAAACTTACAAGTTTCCCATAGATTCCTATAATTCAAGGTTTGATTGCATGACTGATTATAATTCTTTTTCAGGAAACTAATAATATATATGTAATTCAGATAAATAATGAAATCCAGGAACTTGAGATATCATGGTAGAGCTATGCTGTCAAAGGCGGTAAGTAGGGACAAGGAGTTTCGATAATTTAATCCATCTCTATGCCGCCTTCAACCGGTTTAATTAGTTAAACATGTTAAACTTTATCTAATATACTAAAAAGAATCAAATAATTGAAATTTTAAAAAGAAAAATGAACTTGAAAGTGTAAAAGAGTGTATCAAAACCGGAACGGAGTCGTTTAAGCACGCCGCCTGAAGGGAGCATAGAAGCTTGTTGCCGATTCCAGTAATCGTTTGTCAGGATTATTTTCTCTGCGTGTTAAGAATTTGAAAATTAAAATTAAACAACTAGTTATTAATAATAAAAAACTAATAAATTTCCCTAAATAAAATACCTAGACGTTGATTATTGGGCTGTGCCCCGCAGTGCAAACTAATTATTATTATTAAAAAACAAATTGGGCTTATCCTAATAATTCTCTTTGGGCTTATCCAAAACTTTCATATGTTTGGATGGATATAAATTGATATAATTAATAATTATAAATTGAGACAATTAATTATTTTTATTTTCATAATAATTACTGAGTAATCCAAAGAAACCCTAACCTGAGCTGAGTGAAATAAAATGTGATATTATATCTTTCGTGTTTGGATTGATATAAATTACGGGGTAATCCAAACATATCGATGTCGTGATATTATTTATTGGGCAAAGCGTTTTTTCTTATCATATCCATCTCTCTTTATACTTTTGTATTTCTTTGATTTTTTATTTTAATAATAATTTCTAGGTTATGGCTCTTAGGTTCAAGACTTTGGAGCCAATCTAGTTGAGATGCTTGTTTTTGTTCCTATGAGCCTTGAGGTCATTTATATTAAAAAATACCAACTCAATATATTTATCCTTTTATAAAACAAATAATATTTGTATAATCGAGTTAATGATGAGCAATTAAAATACAAATATTTCTCGCCCTTTATCTTAATGTTTTGTGGATAATATCGAGCTTTATGAATAAATTGATGTGTTTTCGGTGCGTTTTGTGGGTCAAAATAATATCACGACTCAAAGAATTTAATTGGGGATGAAAACGGTAAAATACAGAGCAAATCAGGGTTTATTTCAAAGTCAAAATGCGCATACCGACATTGGACACGCGTCGAGACTCGCGCAAAGTGAAAATTGAGACAGAGAGCAATATTGATGGCGCGTCGCGACGCGCCGAACGGAAAAAGTGAAGTCGCGACGCACATTCAGCGCTTCGCAATGCGGAATGTGTTCTCAGTTCGTCCCGAATCCGATTTTTAACAAGGAAAGACCCCCATGACCTACTATATAAGCACAAGTTCGTCCCAAAACCTAAAAATAAGTCTCATAATATATTTTGGAGCCTCCAAAGCATTGAAGAATGCCTAAAGTAAGGTAAGAACGAGTGCATCAATCGGAGTTGGAGTTTGAAGCCAAATATTGTAAATAATAGTTTCTTTCTTCCCATTTCTCTCTAGTTTTATCTTTTATGAGTTATTGGCTTGTTACAATAATTAGCTTGTGTGTCTATTGAATATTATGAGTAGCTAATTCATTAAATTTAGGGTTGTAATGAATCTTGAGCATGTTAATTAATTTAATTGCATATTTTTATTTTGTTTAGTTTGTTATTTATTATTTATTATTCTATACGATTTGATGCTTATTTTATTTGTTGGCCAATAATAAAATAGTTTTGGTAAATCCTTAGGAACTTGATAGAGGAAATTTGGATTAGCCGTGGGAATAATAGCGTGTGATTTATTCATTGAATATGTTCCCCTTCAGGATAGATATATACCTGCAGGGCATGCGTAACCATTATTAGAATCTGACCTCAATGACTTTGTGTGGGAACACAGGAACTAGGCGACGCATGCTGTCCCGGGCTCGCGGCTCGGTCGGGAGTACGGAGTAGCCACGGGGGACTAAACCGGAGAATAATGGAGTCGCCACCCGGTGTGAACCGGGAAAAATGAGATTTAAGGCCGCACTCACCCCTCGCAAGGGAAGACCTCAAACCGTTGGGTTCGGAATAGTCCCTTACTTATGTCACTTATAATGAAAGGATTTATGTAATAATTTAATCAAGTTTAAGTAACACTTATTTCTAAGAGTATCATGCTTCTAAATTCACATGCATACATCAACAAGTTCATCACAACATGCAACATCACATGGCAATCTCATGAACATTTCTCAATCATATGATAGGGAAACTAAGAACAACCTAATCATGCTTGAGTACTATCTCATGAACATATTAACCAAATAACATGCTAACAACCTAATCATGCTTGAATATCATCCCAAGAACACATCGAATGGGTGAATGCAAGAATACAAATAATATGATTGGCTACATAATGCAAGGGAGATCACCCAAAAGGCAGTCGTGCATGAAATATGATGAGACAGACTTAGTTCAGTGTGTGCGCGTTCGTGTAGCGTTCGTAAACGCGTTCGAACGGTAAACAGAAGGTTCGAGTTCGTGTAGCATTTGATAACGCGTTCAAACGGATCCAGACCTGACGAAACAAAATGCATGCGTGTTCGAGTAGCGTTTGTAAAACGCGTTCGAACGGGAAACAGAAGGTTCGCGTTTGTATAGCGTTCGAAAACGCGTTCGAACGGGAACAGACCTGATGCACAAAATGTGACGCAATACATACATAAAAAAGGCAAATGGCGAAATACGAAGCGCGGTGAAACATCGTAGCGAAGGATTTTAACCTCTCCAATTAGAGGACCTTTCATCCCACTTACTAAGCCCATGCGATTATCTCAATACATATAAAAATAAAGGCAATAACCTTAGACTTCATGTATTTTATTGAACACATCTTACATTCAACCGAACACACATCAACCGGTGCGGCAAAGCATCGTGGTAAAGGGTTTTAACTCCGCCAAATAGGGGACCTTTAATCCGACTTACTAAGCCCATGCGCTCGATTGTATCATACATGTAGGGGTTTCAGGGGGAATATCCGGTAACGCAGCGGAAGCGGCGGAAGATCGTATCTTCCGATTTCAAAAATTTTTCTCTGATTAATTAAATAAACATATTTATTTAATTATCCAATAATCAAATTATGAAATAAAATTCAATAAATCATATTTAAGTGAATTTACCAAATTACCCTTACTTTGGTATTTTGTCCATTTTAGTCCGAAATTGATCTAATCAATTTTGAATGATTCTAAATCATTTCTAAGATGAACTTAGCATGTTCAAAACATCAAAACACCAAAAGCACCAAAATCCCCAATTTTGTTCATCATGGCCGAATGCACCATTAGGGTGCCAAATTGTGCACTTTGTCATTTCATGCTTCAAAACACATCAAGATGTAATCCAATCAACATGAAACTTTATATGCATCATATACACATCCAAATACACAACATATATGAAAATCCCCAAATTTGGAATTGGTCATGAACCCTAATTTTTCAATTTCTTCAAATTGGACAAATTAGACCAAATTGGTTAAATCCAACACTTCAATCATCTTTCTTCCATCCAATCAAAGTCTCAACACAATGAAACAACTCAAGATCAAATCTAGGTCATCTAAGAGTGGGTCAACAACTCTAGATTAGCAACATGGTTTCCAAAACCTTAAAAGAAAGCTTATAACTACAATAGTCACAACCTTCCTTCATCATACATGCTCAACACTTCCATCAAAACTTCCATCAACAAAAACACAAGGAATAAAGAAAGAAATAACCTAAGAACATCATATGTTAAAGCCTAGATCCTAAGGAACATTTTCCTTTCTAATAGCAAGTTGGAAAAACTCACTAAAATCCAAGCTTTCTTTGATTTCTTCTTTCTTTCTCACAAGCTTCCTTTGCTTCCATTAATGGAGTTTTTCTTTAAAGTGTGTTAGGTTATCAAATGAAAGTGAAATGAAAACAATTTATACTTAGGACAAAGAATGCCCTTGGCCGAAATTGTGTATACAAATATACCAAATTTCATTTCAATTTCATTTAACTTTACATTTAGTCAACTTGCATAAATATCTTAATAACACTTTATTAGATATTTAATTAAGTCAAAAAATGCAACTAAGAATAATATAACTCTTATATTTAAGTGTATGGCCGAAATTTATAAAGAAATAAAGGAAAAAGATATTTTTATTTTTCAAACAATTTTGAACAAATATCTTAAGAAGTCAAAATCAATTTGACAACCTTTTCCTTTAATGTAAAGTCAAACATTTACATTTATAATCATTTCCTAACTTTATCATTTGGTGATATATTTATATTTTAATTATATTAATCATTTAACAATTAAATAATTAAATAATTAATTAAATACAAATATATCAAATATATGTATTATATTTACTTTAAATATCTCAAATACATATATTGATGATATATGTCAAATACCTTTATTTGACTATTTATTAATGTGTATTTAATAATATCATATATTAAATACAAATACACATTAATTAGGAAATGACAGTTCGGCCCGTTCGCATGTATTTTTCGTTTAACGATTAAACGATTTATAAATAATCATCATTATTCATAAATGTTGCTCTAGTGCTCTACGAGTATGTTTCATTATTGAGACTCTCTAGATTCAGGTATATCCGTCATGAAATCCAATTTCATGTCCATAATCTATCCACCCGTAGATTATGACGATCACGGATAATCTCGCTGAATCATACAGGTCGAGGTCATTGCATACGTATAATCCATCTGTCACAGGTATCCAGATAATCCCAGAGATATAGATGTAAACGTCAAATCTCTATAGGTATTATCTCGTCGACGTATCTATTAGCAATCTCTAAATAACACTCGGAACTTACTTCCGATGTATACTGTGGCCACAGATTTAACAGACTGCTAAATATATATGGACTACCTATGCTCTGTACACAGAACTGACGGATCCTATCTTGACACACACAGGATATCCTGAGGATCGATCCACACCCAACGAACAGGCGGAGGTCTGATCTAAATAGATCGGTGACGTGACTGCCATCTAAGTGTGGAGGATGTCTCATACATCCACAGTGGTGTCTCAATTCGAAGGACCACTATGCTACTCAACCCGAGAAGATTCTTATTGACGTTGGCGTACCATCCATTAAGAATCTTCGGTGAGCCGTTCAGTGTTTATCCACTATAAACACCTACACGTCTATACGAGTCTCCATAGACTCATGGTTCATTGGGATAAACCATCGGACCAAGTCTCGATATACGACATGTACTGGTCTCAACGGATTTGACTAATCGACCCGTGTTAGCAAATCTTGACCAGGAACTATGTTTGATAATATTCATATAGCAGTGACACTTCCCAATGTCAATTACAAACTAACTTTGTAACTGTGCACTGCATTATATATTATCGGGCCTTTGTCTAATATATACATATCACTAAACCACATTTAGTTTCAATCTAATCGTAATCAGATCGAATACGTATATAAGAACAAGAGATGCAACCATAAATAAGTAATATTATGGAATAAGAGGATGTTCGTATTCATGAATCAGACATAAATACGGTCCGGATTGGCGCTCTGAGCACCAATCCCAACAATTTCTCCCACTTGCTCTAGTGCCAATCCACGGTATCATATACTCATCTCAATGTGCATCGTATGCACATGGCCCTCAAAAGTTCACCCAGTACTTAAGAGGTAGGCAACAAAAACAAGTATGCTATGACATATTGAGTTTGTCAAAAACAAACTCCAGCGTTTCCCATAGTCAGCATCATTCATATTTTGTAGAATCTAGATTATAAATTAATATGACTCTGATGCTACATCAGTATTGTGCTACAGCTACTGAGTTGTCCAAGTATTTAAGGATCAAATCTAAAATACTATGAAGACAACCGCAAGCACAATAACAATTCAAAACTTCTATTTTATAAGGTCACTATGCAACTTCATAAGTCAATACTTTATAAGTTGCATTTAATTCCACTATAAAAGTAGAATACTTCGTGACACTCCCACTGCATCTTTTGTGACTCTTTATGACGTAGACTGTCTAACTTCATAATTAGTCTCAAAACTAATATGACCCTAATGGTTGCAGACTGTCTTCTCCATGAATTAGAAACTCGTTCTTAATATATCAAAGATCACAAAGAACGTGTTTCAAGATCCATCATATAGTCTATAGGATGTCAAAATAACTCGTAACAATTACGATTAAATCGACATCGATAATCGCACATAATAAAGTATTCACTATGTCATCATCAAAGATACATAATATTGTTTAGACATTCTAATCAATATCTCTTTCGAAAAAGGAATCATCATTTACGAAAGATGAATACTATGTATAAGACACACAATAACTGTCGAACAGTTATACTAACTGTCATACAGATAGCCTAGTTATGTCCTTTATTAGATCATATCTAATGTACGAATAATAGGAGTATCACAAGTCTCTTGTTTTTATCTTATATAAAACTTTATATCAAATATAACAAAGACTACTCCCACTGATTATCACGGAGTAAAGAAGACTTAGGTAAATCTTTTACCTCACAAACATCTCATTATTACTATAATAATGACAATGTCGTTAAGATAATAACACTAGAAAGTAATATGTACGCTCCCACTAACCCTTCTAATCACATATGTATTCTCTATACTTTGACAAGATCATACAATTTGACGATATCAAAATATAGAACACATATTTCTGGAAGACTTATCTGAGTCTACAATAGGCTCTGTAAGCTAGCATACTAAACTGTGATCTCAGCAGAACACAAACTCTAGGGCCATTTCAGAATGAACTCTTCAAATAAGGAATCACAACTGATCTCTTATCTGAATAAGTCATCCAAAAACGCCACTTGCATTCTTTAGCTAAAATATACAGTTTATTATCACATTAACCAATATATCTTTAATTGTTCATTTAGTGTGACTAGAGATAAGTTTCTCAGAATCTACAATAGATTGCTGAGTACAACTTTTCTCACTGTCATACTGTAAAGGTCAAACCTTTAATAAGCTCACAATGCTTTCGCTGCTTAAACAATTAGCACATATCATGAACTAATTCATAATGAAAGCTTAATCAAGTTCAAAACTTGACCGTAGTAAGCTATGAACAATCTTAGATCTAAGGTTCAATGGTGAACTTCCAGAATCGATATCAATATCGCTTCCATTATAAGTTATAGGATAATTTTTTCTTCAGTAAGAAAACAACGGAACCATCAAGTATCAAATACTTGTAAATGATTCTGTTATCCTATTGGACTTGTACGGAAGATGTATAAGGGTTGTTTCATCTTATTAATTACATAGTTCCATTTATAATTTATCATTCTCACATTTGACTTCAATAAGTCAAGTCTTTTCTACAATAGTTAACATCTGATGTTACACACCAAGTAATAAAACGATTTTATTACTTAGAATCGTAGGAAAGATATTCTATTAAATAGAATACAATATTCTATTAAACAGAATAAACGATAAACTTTTACTTATACCTCCGAGGTGTAAGTAATTTCTATTATATAACTATTATATAAAAGAAAGATTGAAATCTCAAACTTTTCAAGATTCAAATTTTCTACCTATACATATCATATATGCAACTGTAGAAAATAATGGAACATTAATTAAAGAGATGAATTAGTGTTACTGGAGTATAACCCCAAGAGTATTGAAACTAATTCGGTAACTTTCAATATCAGACGAATCAAATCATATAAGATTCGATTGCTCCCACTACTCAATTCCATCAAGATGGAATCGTGGAAGAACAATATTGAATATGAATCATATCTCTAAATAACCTTAGAACTAATTGCTTTAAATTCATACGTTTGATCGTATCAAAGATCTTTGAACAGTTCAAAGACATGTATGAATTTTGAGGATAGAATTCTCTAAAACCTTAGATTGAATATATTTGAACAAGTCAAAAATGTTCAATCTACGTTTCATCAGAACGGATTGAAAGTACTGATACTTTCAAGACTTTCAATATGTGTTCCTTCATAAACACGTAACTAAGTTATGACAATTCATCAACTAAGTTACGAAATAAAGAAAACTACCTTAAGCAATTATTATATATAAAACTACATACATCCAATGTATCAGTTAAATAAATTTGGTGGTCCAATGACAATCATTGGTTAAACGAGATCTTAATCACTTTCCTGAATACAATATTCATTAAATGGATAAGGATGTGTAGTGTGATCTAGTATCAAACCATCATTTACCATACAGATAAGCATCAATCAAGTTATGTGATTAAACTCATAAAACACCGTTCTAAATTATTACTTTACCGAATAATTTCTCTTTATGTTTATCTTACGTCAATGACACTACTAGTTATTATAAAATATGTAACAATTGTTTATAAAGAACAAGTGACTATCCAATAGTCGCAAGTTCCGATATCAAATATCAAAACAATCGTTAACCAATATTTCAAATAACTAGACGGGAGATCTGGTATCCAATACCTATAGTTGTAGTATTGTGAAAATCGATATTTTCTATACACAAATATACGCATTCCTTTCTTTAGCTTTACTATTTGCATTCAACTATTCACAACAATTGTAAATAACTGATTAGCAAATTGTGTTACACATTACCTCTAAAGGTAATTAAAGCTTAGAAACGTCATTACTAGATAAACAAATACCTAATAGGGCTTTCTTAATGCCAGTTAAGAATCTCGAGACATGAACTAATTCAAGTCAATTCTTACTGCATAAGAAACTATTGTCTCTAAAGTATTACATCCTAAAAAGGGATATCTATCTAGATTATCTGTTGTGACTTAGAAACTAAGTCATTAACCATCTTGATTTTTGAAGAAAATCAGAACAACAGTTCCCGATGGTCTAGACTAATCTAATAATATCCTAGTCTAGTAGTATCTAGAACCTATTCTAGAATGACTGCACCAAGAGTCTAGTCAGATAACATATCATAATATGTGTGTAGTAAATAAAGTTTAATTCTATATAAACAATAGAATAAGGAAACAAACAAGCGGCAATTTCCATAATAACATACACTGCCTAAGTTATGGAATATTTTAAACTTAGCAGTGCCTCCCATTATTTTTACGTAATGCCGTAATCCCCAACGGAAAGACGAGAATTCAATAATTAAATCGAATTCCATAATGGAAGAGGACCCCATGAATATATTCGACTCACAGCAGAGGCCACGGTCTCGCCGACGTATATTCACAGGTAGACAACTAATTGTCAATCACTCACTAGTGACTCCAAGGTCCGGTCCTGGCCGTTTCTCGTTGTCGCTGCGAAGGCAGGCCACAAGGAGACGTACCAAGGTTAAACTTGTCAATGATAAGCTCAAGTTACTTGCGTAACCCTGACAGCTAGGACACGTTCAGGATTCCGCTTTCGCTTGAATTTATCTAGTATCTAATATACATTCGGCATAAATAAATTTCTATCAGCTACACCCTCACAGCAGAGGCACGGTCTCGGATGTAGTCAACGAAAAGATATTTATAAACCGTAATGACAAGACGGACCAAGAAACAAGTATTCCAAATACTAGTTACTTTAAAACCTTATTAAGCGGAGATATTCCATTAAGTGTCATACACCCTAAATCTAATCAAATTAGATTATAACATGCATGTATAAAGTCAAGAAAACATGATTAAACATTGAATAAAACAAGCTAATCATTTTATGGAGGCCTAGAATCAGACTCGCTCTGATACCATTTTGTAGGGGTTTTTAGGGGCTAAATATCCGGTAATTCAGCGGGAAGCGGCGGAAGATCGTATCTCCGATTTCAAAACTTTTCTCTGATTAATTAAATAAACATATTTATTTAATTATCCA
>SKCR01005379.1:0-24944 GCA_019454045.1 Zanthoxylum bungeanum | reverse complement strand
TTTTTCGTTGTAGTAACCAATAATCACCAATGCTAAGTCTTGAATATATTACGAGTTCGCTACTAGATTGTCCTAATCATTACAAGTTATATCTACCGACATAACCATTAAATAAATCTATTAAATCATTTTTTATTCCATCTATTATTTTTCTAACATTAATTTCATCATTTATTCCTAAAAAATTCATAATAAGTTTGTAAACTACTATTCAAACCTTCTAATTTAAATTCAGGATAAAAAATTATGGCAATAAGATAAAGTAAGTGAAATGTCTTTAAAATAAGTTAATCATTTTATCTTCATATCAGTAATAACTTCAAATAAAATAATATCATTAACATTTGAATTTTCAACATGCTCATATAAAGTGTAACGACCCCAATTGTTTAGTTTACGCTTTGAAATTTTTCTTTCCCGGGTTAGTAAGTGATTTCCGAAATCAATTAGAAGTAGTGAATATTTAATTTAGTTAAGCCCAAGTTTCCATGGTTTTATTTTAAGCCCAACATTTAAAATTAGAAAAAGAAAGAAGAAAATAAGCCCAAACCCAAAATTCATTAAACAAAAGAAGAGAGCCCAAGGCCCAAATTAAGTGTAATTTATACACTTTTCTGGACTTTGTTTTAAAGTAAAGGAAATAAAAATCAAAAAAAAAAAAAGAAATAGAGCATTTTCTTTTCTTCTTGTTGCTAGACGTGAGGAAGAGAGGGAAGAGAGAGAGAGACTTGTAATTTTCTTGCCAATAATTTGAAGCTAAACCAAATAATCCTCTCAAACCAAACTTTAAGAAAGGAAAAAGAAGGCTTTGGAGCATTGTTAAGTAAGAAAAGGAGTTGAATCAAGGTAATGATTCTTAACCCAAATCTTAATAATTTGTATTTCGGTAGTTGAAGGATGGTAGAGAGTTAATTACTTGATAATAATGAGGTTTGGATGATTTTTATTGAAGAAATGGGTATTTGGGTGATTTTAGATTTGTCATTCAAGTTGTTGATTTTGTAAGAATGATGAAGTTTGATGGTATTTGGGTGTTAGTAGTCTGCTATAATGATGAATTAGATGATATATTTGCTTGGGGATGTGTTGTATAAGTAGAATTTGATTTGGGTTGTGTGAGTTTGGACTTTGGGGACTGGTCTCGGCAAGGCAGAATCTGCCCAGGGAGACGATGACGCGTCGCGACGGGCAACTTGCGCCGCGTCGCGACGCGACAACTAGAAACCAGAATTTTTTTGAGGAAACGCGACGCATAACCAAAAGTTAGGGTGTCATTTTACAATTTATTTGAGGGATAAAAAGGTTCTATTGGGGTAATCCGTTTAGGTTAAGGAATTTTATTTAATTATGAATCGTATTTTATAACTGTTGATTCTAACATCGAATATTTTATAGATACTCGACAGGAGCCGCACTCGCCCCCAGCGACGTGAAGGAAACTTACCTGGACTTCAAATCAGTGAGTGGAGATTTATTTTCTTGCAAATTGATTTTATAATTATTGATTTTAGATTACAAGTTATTTCAAGACTTACTTTTAAAAAGTTTTAGGGCGTTAGCCTTGTTTGATTTATCGGTTACATGTTAAATGCGATTTGATTTAAAAGTTTTAAAGTTTATCAATATTACTTTTATATTTCGGGGCATGAGGGAAAAACTCACCCCAATATGTAACTTGACACAATTGGAATTGACGGACATAGACCATGTGCACACGTAGAGCAAGGCTATGGGGACGGTGATACGTAACGCCCTTAGACCACCAGTTTATGAGACAGTAGTGGCATGTTTTGGGGGATGGTGATACGTAACGCCTCAAAGTCATGGATTTTCACTTCTGGCTCCAGTTAGGCGTATGGAGGGACGGCGATACGTAATGCCCCCATGCGTCCAGTTTTCTACAACACTATAGATATCTTTTTCAGAAAGTTTTCATAAAAATATTTTTCAGATAAAAGAAAAGTATGAGTTTCAAGAAAGTTTTCAGAAAGACTCTAAGTATAATTGGTTTCTTATGATGTTCTAATCTGTTTTCTTATTTTTGTAGCTCCACTCACTGAGATCCTCCTGACTCACCCCACCATTTCCCAGTTCTTTTGCAGGACACTCCTTTTTGGTGAGCCATGTGCCATTTTGGAGACCCAGTTCGAGGACGAGTGTTACACTGCAGTCACTAGTCGTCGAGTCCATCATTCCAGAGCTATATTCATTTAGAATGTAGTCTTTTGTGGAGTCATTTTGTTGTATTATTGACATGAGTGATTTAATGGATATTACATAGCATAGAGATAAAAGCTAGAGTCCCAGTTTATGAGTTAAAGGCTTAAGCAGCAGTGGGATATGTTGCCTGCCGGTAACATTCCCGTATTATGGATGTTACATAAAGTACCAATAATATTCAAACATTCATCAAGAAATAAATTTGTTGTAGGATAATAAACTCCACTAAAAATATTTGTCACATCATTAAAAATATTAAAAAAATTCTAAATTTTCTAATTTTTTCATAAATATCTCATTGACTTGACAAAAGTGTTATATGTTGAACAAGTTGGAAAAAAACTACATAATACATATTTATATTGAAATGCTTGAGTTAAAAGAAAATAAGTTGTATTACAATTTGTTGGAACATCTCGTCAAAATTTTACTGATTTAACACCATTTAATTTATAAAACTTGACTCATTCTCTCCGACATTAGAATATGACCAAATTCAATTAAGTGAGATCTTAATAGGATTAATGCGATGTTCGAAATAAGTAAGACCATCTTGAACATATAAATTAAAGACATGACATGTGCAACAGACATGAAAAAATCAACCCCTCAAATTTGGTTGGCATATTTCTTTTAAATCTCTAATTGATGAGTATTTACAGATGCATTGTCAAAACCAAATTTTAAAATTTTACCTAATAAACCAAATTTATCAAAAATTACTTTAATAATTGTATAAATATTTTGTGTAGTATGTTGAAAAAACTTTAAATGCAATAAGTCGTTTTTACATGTTCCATGATGTATCAATCCAATGACAAGTCACACCCATGTATGAGTGTGTTTGCCAATAATCACTCTAAATATCAGAACAATTATCTTTAAATATTTCATTTAAAATAATTTTAATATCTTTGTATAATTTAAAAATTTATCGTTTTATTATATTTTTAGGCATTTTACAAGCAGCGGGATTTAAAACATTTCGAACATAATTAGTAAAAATAATTTTTTCGGAAAACATAAAGAAAGATATCCCATAAAAGTAAACTTAATAAATTATTCTATATTTTTAGCATCAAAATATTTAAATAAATATAAAGAACTCGTACTTCTACTACATAAAGTGTACTTGCCCATTTGAGTTTATGTTGTATCAAGTCCAATTTCAGCGGCATGATGTCTATCCAAGTGCTTGTTCAAATTACCAAAGCCGCCAGTAAATTTTTAAAATACACCACAATATTTGCATATTATTTTTGGACCTTCATTTTCAGTCTCGACTAAATAAAATTAAATTTTGAAAATATCGGAAGATCGAAACTTAACTTATCTTCTCCATATACTGATATTTTGGCCGCTCTCTTGGGTTGAGACATTGGACATGGTGTTCTTAGTTGAGCTTGCCATTTTTTGTTAATGTTGAAGAATTGTAAAATTAAATCAATTTGAGAAATTGAAGATAAGAGAATTGAGAATGAGAGAATTAATAAAATTGGGATAATTGAGAATTAGTGTGTTGAAAAAATGAAGTATGACCCATATTTCTATATTTTTGGATTATTTTTGTGATACCTAAATGTTGGACAATTATGACCCATAGCATCACTATTTGTAAAGAACATTGTATTTTTGTACAAATTAACTATGTGACAAAAAGAAATTGCTATTTTATCATTATTTTAATTAGATTACTTGGGTATATATTAATGATAAAAGACTATATGGTTAAATCAGATTAATAAGATATGAGACAATATTAATCCACGAACGGTTTAATCATTAAATATCCCTAGTCGAAGTATTATCGAGACTGGACATTGATAATGCAGAATAAACTAATATTACACTTGTGCGTGTTATGGAAGCTTAACATCATAGTTATCATATATTTAGGTATTGAATACTTAAGCAAGTGTAATAAGAGGTTCTGTTAGCCGTTAGACTGGGAACATTTCGCTTTGGATAGACCCACTCGGAATCTCATTGATAGTATGACTATGTGTCTATGGGAATCCGAATCAGGGTAGGTGTATGTGATCTTTAACTTGAGGCTTACGTCGCTATTACTTGCGACAATCAGTTTACTTTGGTATTGGTCATCTGGAGCTTTAACAGGTTCTGTGTACGCCTGTATTGGGTTTACTGAGAACCGTAGTGTATTGGATGTGATGTCAAGATGTGAGTATCACTTCAGTCATATGGAGATGATGATCACACATGATACAAAACTAATACTCTTAAAAGCTGCAACTATTGGGATAGTATGACTAGAGACTAACAATGGTATCTAGAGCCTTGCTAAATATGATTTTGGAAACTAGGATTTATAAACTTTAATTAGGAATTTTTGCTTGGAGCATGAAAATTCAAAATTGAGTTGTTGGTTAATGTTAGATGATGATGACTTGGAGTTGTACATTGTTGGAATGTTGAAAAATTGATTGGATCAAATTTCCCCAATTTCCTTAACATGGCCGAATACTACCCTAGATTTACTCATGGCAATTTTTTAAATTTTGACACTTGGATGTGTTAATGGCATGAAATATATGTTGAATGTTGATTTAATTGGATTGGAATCAAATTGGATGTTAATTTCTTGTCATTGCTGTGAGAAGCATGTTGTTGGAACTTGATTTTGCTTCAATTTGTGTTGGACATGAATTGGAATGATAAGCATGATTAATTAGATTAATTAATATTTTGAAAATATTATATTAATTAATTAGTTATGTCAATTACACTTAAATTGGATTAATGTAATATTTGGAATATTGTATTAATGTAAATTAGTCCCTAAAATACTAATTGGGTTAATTTGGTTATATTTGGATTAATGGGCTTGGTTGGGCCAAGTTTGGTTGTGGACAATTGGGTCGGATCCAATTGGCCCTAAACTATTTCCATAAAAGTCCAAAATATGACTTTTGAGCCTTTAATACTTTAATTGGGCCTAATGGGCCAAAATTAATTTTTGACATAGGGTGATTCCTAAATGGGCCAAGGCATTATGAGTTTGATCCATAATGGCCAAAAGTCCATGCCTAAAAAATTAATTAAAGCTCATTGGACCTAATAGAATTGGCATTGGATGCTAAATGGCCATTTGAGACCATTTGGATTGGATTTGTAATCCAAGTCTAAAAAGTCATTATTGTGATAATAAGTGTAATTTTTTAATTTGGAATTAAACTTGAATTAGTATTGAATACAATTTAAATTGGATTTAATATTGTAATTTGATATAATTCAAGAATACTTACTTTGAGTATTTATTCTTAAACGAGTTGGACTCGCGCAAATCAAATCGTTGTATGAACATTGGATGGTCATTAATTGAAGATTTAATTAATTGGATTACATTGATTGACAATATGCTATGTGTGAATGCTTGGATGTATTTGTTTGTATAATGTATATCAGATGGATATTAGATGTGTGGGGGTAATTTTGGAAATTATTGTAAATATGGTATTTATTTGAAATTGGACATGCTTGTCCAGCCTATCACCTCTTATTCTCATTGTATTTCTCTTCTCGCCAATTCCCTTCAATGTAAATGAGGTTTCTTATAGTGTTATGTAATTGGGTATATAGAAGAATGTAAAGTGCTAGCGGGAGAGAGAGATTTGTTCTAGGAACAAAATGTATATATCCATCCGCATATCATTATTATATTTATCGCATCTTATTATGCTTTTAAAATGCATGTTTAAGGATGTATGATGAAACCTAATCAAAGATAATAAATTGGTTACCAATTTACGAAAACACCGTTACATTTAATATTAAGTGTTTCCTTCCATTGAGTGGTTCTCTCTCAAGATCCAAGTTTCGCTTTGATTTATTGGCCAAAGTCAAGATCATTGTCTATCGCGGATGTGTTTGAACCATGAAAGCTTTGTTAATATCACATGTCTTGGGTAGTTGTGACTTGTTGGCCAAAGTCAAGGTCACTCGTATTCATCGACGTAGATTACGAAGCTTTCCCACTGTCAATGGGTCGCGCTTAACTGGAATCATTAAGTTTGTTGAACCAAAGCCAAGGCTTAGTTGATTCAAAGGAAACAGGTTAGGAAATATATTAGATATATGTTTCGGACTTGGATGTCAACCTACCGGATCTAGGAATTGGATGAGATCCAATTGATCTTAGAGATCTACCTAGTTATATTTTATACAGCTTGTTGGCCAAAGTCAAGGTTGTGTATTATTTAACGGGATCCTAGCCCACTAGGAAACTAGGTTTCCCGAGTACTCAACGGAGAGTTAGAGGCTCGTCGAAAATTAGTGGGAGGCTAGTATTAAATTTGCAATTTTGTTTAATACTCGCTAAAATGCGCGCTCTATTATTATTTCTCGTTATTATATATATTAGTTGGAGTAATATTATTTATTTATTGTTTTCTTTGAACAGTTAGACTGTACTCAATACTACTCCATTTGTAGTTGGTTATATAGTTGGACTATAGTAACCAATGCATTTGAGTGTACCTGAAATATTTGATTGGATAGTTGGACTATAGCAATCAAAATGGCTGGAAAAATAAGCGTTAGGGACATAATCATGGGTGAGAATATCTTTAACGACGCAAATTTTCCAGACTGGGAAATGAACCTCAGGATAGTCCTGGGAGCTGAAAAGTTGTTCTATGTAATAGAGAGACCTCTCGGGCCTGAGTCCGGACTTGAGCGGCCAGGAGAGCATGATATTTGGAAGACTCATCGTGATGATAAATTTACTGCTTAATCCGTTATGCTTCCGTTATGCTTGCTACAATGAATCATCAGTTTCGTCGTCAGAACAAAGGATTGGATCCTTATGCGATGATATTGAAGTTGAAGGATCTTCATAGATATAATCTTAGATCTCATAAGTATGATTTGCAGAAGAAACTCTTTCGCTCTCGTATGTCAGAGGGTACATCTGTCGAACACTATGTGTCATTGTGTCGTAGATAATTGCTGACATCGAACAGTTGGGTCAGCTGGGCATTACCTTCGAGGTCGAGACTTCCATAGATTTGATCTTACAGTCTCTGCCCGACTGTTGGGGCAGGTTCATCATGAACTATAATATGATGAACCAAGAGAAAACTCTTTGAGATTTAATGGCTATGCAAAAAGAGGCAGAGCCAGATCTTCTGAAAGGCAAGAAGCGTGAGACACATCTTACTTCGACATCCAAGAAGCCCAAGGCTTGGCTAAAGACTTCTGGGGGTGTGAAGAAGAAGAATAATAATGGCAAGGCTCAATCATCACAGTCTTCTAGGAAGACAAATGACATATGCCAAGACGTCTGCCTACACTGTGGTAAAAGGGGTCACTGGAAGCGTGACTGCCATAAGTTCAAGGCGGACTTGAAAGAAGCGAAGTCGGGCAAGGCTCTGGCTTCAGATATGTTTGTTATTGAAATAAACATGTCCACTACTAGTTTTAAAAATTGGATTTTTGATACTGGAAGTGGTACTCACATATGTATTGATGCGCAGGATCTACAGATTAGCAGGAGACTGGCTTCAGGGGAGATCGACATGCAAGTCGAAAATGGGATGAAAGTCGCTATTTTGGTCGTTGGCACCTATGTTTTGAATCTGCCCACAGGGCATGTACTTACATTAGGCGACTGTTATTTTATACCTAGTTTGACTAGGAATATCATCTCTGTATAACCCGATGCGGGTATACCTTTGTACTCAGGAACACTGGGTATTTTGATTATAAAGACAATATTGAGATATGTACAGCAGATGTGAATAATGGTCTTTATAATTTGAATATAAATGAATCTCAAACATATAACATGACAAACAAAAAGCTCAAATTGAGTAAAAACAGATGAAACTTATTTGTGACATTGTCGTATGGGGCACATTAACAAAAATCATATATCCACACTTTCGAAGAATGGATACTTGGACGGATTTGATCCTAATTCATATGATGTCTGCGAATCTTGTTTGTTAGGCAAAATGCCTAAAACACTTTTTAGTTCAAAGAGTTTCGACACGAAGTAGAAAAACAGACTGGCAAAAGTATTAAAACATTGCGGTCGGACCGTGGTGGAGAATACTTAAGCAATGAGTTTCAAGATTACTTGAAAGAATATGGTATTCTTTCACAGTGGACTCATCTTGGAACACCTTAATTGAACGGTGTGTCCGAACGGAGAAACCAAACTTTGTTGGACATGGTAAGGTCAATGATGAGTCGCACAGAGCTACCTATTTCCTTCTGGGGATACGCATTAAATAGTGCAATACTTATTTTGAAGAAGGTTCCGTCAAAGTCTGTTGAACAGACTCCATATGAAATATGGACAGAAAAGAAACCAGGTTTCTTATTCCTAAAGATTTGGGGATGATGGGCATATGTTAAACGTTTGGATAGTACCAAACTAAAACCCAAATCGGATAAGTGCCTATTTGTAGGTTATCCTAAGGAAACAAAAGGATATTATTTCTACAACCCACAAGAGAACAAAATATTTGTTGCTCTTCATGCGGTTTTCCTAGAAAAGGAATTCATGAATGCAGTGATAAGTGGGAGGAAAGTATAACTCGATGAAAATCGGAGTGATACTTTTCCTGGCACCGACCCCCTCATGAACATGAACAGTCCATCAGAGATGAGACTGTTCCACAATCTTCTAATACACAAGAACCGCGTAAGTCGGAGAGAGTCGGAAAACAACCTGAGAGGTATGGGTTTCTTATCTCACCTTATGTAGACATTAATCTTATTAATGAAGATGAACCAGCTACGTATGAGGAATCGATACAAGGTATCGACTCCGCTTTATGGTAAGAAGCCATGAAGTCCGAAATAGATTCCATGTATACCAACCAAGTTTGGACACTGGTTGATGTACCACAAGGCATTAAACATATTGGTTGTAAATGGATATTCAAAAGGAAGAGAGACATGGTAGGCAACATACAAACGTACAAAGCTAGGCTTGTAGCTAAAGGATATCGTCAATGACATGGTGTCGATTACGACGAAATATTTTCACCTATTGCCATGATTAAATCCATTCGGATAATGCTTGTTATTACTGCATATTTCGATTATGAAATATGACAGATGAATGTCAAAATCACTTTCCTTAACGAAAACCTTTTGGAGGATGTTTATATGCAACAACCTGATGGTTTTGTTGTACCAAGACATGCAAACAAGGTTTGCAAGTTAAACCGATCCATTTATGGATTAAAGCAAATATCGCGTTCTTGGAACCATCGTTTTGATGAGATAATAAAATAATATAGCTTCATTCAAAACGAAGATGATTCTTGTGTACATAAAAAGGTTAGTGGGAGCGCACTGACATTCATTGTCCTATACGTTGATGATGTATTGCTTCTTGGAAATGACATTCTCATGCTACAATCGGTGAAAACTTGGCTTTCATTAAAATTCTCCATGAAAGACTTGAGAGAGACAGCCTTTATTATAGGAATAATGATCTAATGGATAGATCTAGAAAGTTGCTGGCACTCTCCCAGAGCTCGTACATTGACAAAGTGTTGAAGAGATTCAACATGGATCAGTCCAAGAGGGGGCTGCTTCTCGTGTCACATGACGTCTGTCTATCGAATGATATGTGTCCTAAAACTAAAGATAAGAGAGATGCAATGATTCGGATCCCGTATGCTTCAGTAGTCGGATCGATCATGTACGCCATGATATGTACGTGACCTGATGTCTCATATGCTTTGAGCATGTGCAGTCGCTATCAGGCCGATCCAGGTGATGATCAATCGATTGCTGTAAAGAACATCCTTAAGTATCTTAGACGAACTAAAGATGATTTCTTAGTCTATGGGGAAGGAGAACTTGAGGTGACTGGATTCGCCGATGCAAGTTTCCAAACCGACAAAGACGACTGTAAGTCGCAATCAGGGTACATATTTTGTTTGAACAACGAAGCAGTGAGCTGAAAATCTTCTAAGCAAGAGACTGTTGCCGATTCGACAACAGAAGCGGAATATATTGCTGCAGTTGAGGCAGCAAAAGAAGCAGTTTGGATCCGTAAATTTATAATTGGATTAGGAGTAGTTCTGTTAGTAGCTGAGTACATACCTTTGTATTGTGACAATAATGGGGCTATCGCACAGGCTAAGGAACCACGGTCTCATCAACGATCCAAACATGTACTTCGACGATTTCATCTCTGATTCGTGAGATCATACATCGTGGCGATGTGAATATCGAGAAGATCGCATCAGATGATAACATTGCAGATCCGCTGACGAAGGCTATATCTCAGCAAAAGTTTGAGCGACATGTACATAGTTCAGGTATTAGATACTTGAGTGATTCGCTATAGGCCAAGTGGGAGATTTTTGAAAAATTATGACCCATAGCATCACTATTTGTAAATAACATTGTGTTTTTGTACAAATTAACTATATGAGAAAAAGAAATTGTTATTTTATCATTATTGTAATTAGATTACTTGGATATATATTAATGATAAAAGTCGATATGGTTAAATTAGATTAATAAGATATGAGACAATATTAATCCACAAACGGTTTAATCATTAAATATCCATAGTCGAAGTATTATCGAGATTGGACATTGATAATGCAGAATAGACTAGTATTACACTTGTGCGCGTTATGGAAGTTTAACGACATAGTTATCATATATTTAGGTATTTGATACTTAAGCAAGTGTAATAAGAGGTTCTGTTAGCCGTTAGACCGGGAACAGTTCTCTCTGGATAGACCCACTCGGAATCTCATTGGTAGTATAACTATGTGTCTATGGGAATCCGAATCAGGGTAGGTGTATGTGATCTTTAACCTGAGACTTACGTCGCTATTTCTTGCAACAATCAGTTTACTTTGGTATTGTTCATCTGGAGCTTTAACAGGTTCTGTGTACGCCTGTATTGGGTTTACTGAGAATCGTAGTGTATTGGATGTGATGTCAAAATGTGAGTATCACTTCAGTCATATGGAGATGATGATCACACATGATACAAAACTAATACGCTTAAAAGCTGCAGCTATCAGGATAGTATGACTAGGTCATGACTTCCCGATTACAGAGATTAGTTACTCGGGATCCGATATATGCTTCGTACGAGGCAGACATAGAGCCAGCCCTATGTCTAGCATGTGACATCTGATACTGGATCGTATTACGCATTACATTATATTAGTATTACTACGTCAGATACAAATGATATTCCTCAGTTAATATTTCTGGAGAATTGGGTAGGCACGATGCTTTGCTAGAAGCCAACCATGTCTTGTAAATCGGTGAGAACATGGTACGAGGTACCATGTGTTCGGATAGTCCGATAACCGTATTTACTCCCAACATATCCAGGAATCTCTTGGGTCGCTTCCCAAAGATTCACCAATGACATTTGACTCAAATAGAATTAATCTGTGATTAATTATGAGAGAGAAAATTAATCTGAGATTAATTACGGCAAGAATTAATCTGGGATTAAATTCGTATAGAAGAGAGAACGCGAATAATTTAGAATTAATCGATAAAATAAATTTAATAGTTAAATTGGATTTTTCAATTTAATTTATTTATTTGGGGCTAAAATAATATATCAGATATATTAATTGAAATCAGATTTCAATACGAAATTAAAATTGGATTTTAATTCGGGCGAACGAATTAATTTAGAATTAATTCGTAAGCGACTATCGTAATAATTTTGCGAGGCATAATTATTTAATTATGTAGCGACGACAAATTCGTTTAATCGGAATTAAACGAACCCGGGCCCGAGTTTAGTTGTGTGTTGAGGAAGCCAACACAAATTTTGAATTTAAATATGGTGGGACCACATCACTTACATCAAATATCTATATTTGATGTAAGTAGTTGGCTTTAATTTAATGCATTCTTTAATCACACAACTGCCAAGTTTTAGAAACAAAACACTAACTCTCTCTTCTTCTTCCTTGCTTGGCCGAAACTTCTCCCTCTTGGAAGTAATTTTTGCTTCAAAAATTTCTACAAAGCTAGCACTTGGAGGAGTCAAATAAGGTGATAGGTGATGAGTGGTAAAACTATCACTATTTCCCACTTATTTAACCTAATATTTTGTAAAGTTTCTTGAGTCTTGTGAATATTTTGATGTGTTTTGTATTATTTTGTAGATAAATAAAGTTTCAGGACATTCTGGAGGTGATTTGGAGCAAAACTGTGAAAATTGGCAAAAAGGGCAAAATGGTAATTTTTCAGAGTCGCGCCGCGGAAGACGTTGGCGTCGCGACGCCTAACGTCACCAGATCTGCTAACATGCACCGAGTCAACGGGTCAGAATTTGAGAAGTTTGACTTTGCTAAAATGCGATGTGCCACGTGTCACCATCACAAGCCGATATGCTAACGTGCACCGTGCCACATGTCATCATCCTACGGTACCGACACTCATAATTGCCACGTGTGCCATGTGTCATCCATGTCATCGCCACATCATCGGTCAACGAGCCAACTCTGCCACGCGTTGTGCCACGTCATCGTCCACGTCAGAAGGTCAACATGCCACGTCATCATCAGCCAATCACGCCTTGACACGTGTCGCAATCCTACGGTGCCAACAATTGATCTCAGCCGCCTTGCCACGTCATCGCCACGTCAGCATAATAATTGAGCTCTTAGCCACATCGCCACGTGTCGCCTTATCCTTTTAGCCGCCTCGCAACGTGTCAAGCCGAGAGCATGCCACGATTCACTGTTTTGGCGTAGCGACGCCAAAGCCCTTGGCGTCGCGACGCTGGAACCATACCGAGGCCTATAAATTCAGCTTCGAATTTCAGATTTCATTACACCATTCTCTCTCTTATATTCTTTCTAAAGAGAGAGTTTCTCTCTCTTCTATTCTTTTAGTATTTTTAGTTTTTTTTTAGTTTTTAATTATTAGTTTTATAAATAGTTTAAATTACGTTTTGTAATAATAGTAATTTAATTTTTACTTTTTACTTTTTACTATTTATAGTTTTTACTATTCACCATGAGAAGGTAACTTTCCCAGCTAGGGTGAAAGGTAATTCTTTTACTGTTACTATTTAGATTAATCTCCCTAAAAAATAATATATTCACTATTTAAAATACTGAATTTAAAAAGGATACCACTATATTGGTCGGTTGATAATTTCATTTTAATCTGGTTTAAACCTGACTAATCAAGGATACCGCCAGATTGGTCGGTTGGTAATTTAATTTTGGTTCCGCCTTTATGGCTGGTTTATGGACAAATATTACCGCCTTAATGGCTGGTTGAACTTAATTTGACTTAATCAGGATACCGCCAGATTGGTCGGTTGGTAAAATTATCACAAGTTTATATATTATTTTATGGGAGATATCTAAATTAGTAGTAGTAAAAGTAATTCCTTTTACCTTAGCATTTCATTTTATTGTAATTTACTTTTCAGTTTTTACTTTATGTCTTTTACTTTTATGTTTTTACTAGCCCTAGTTACGTGTTAGTTATCTGGGGTTGCGATGACTTTTAATATCACCTGTTTATAAGGGGTTATTTTATAGTTTGGGTAATTTAAAGGTTTACTTATTAAGTTTTAAGTTTAATGCTTCTTGTTGTCTGATCACCAATAAGATTGATGTGGTAAATCTAAAATGAACTAGACATAGGGATTTTAGGTTTCAGCCTTAGACTTAATAGCACACGATCTTCCTTGAGGATAGATAACCCTTTAATAGATTTCCTTACAAGATAGGAATATACCTGTCGGGCGGGGGTAGCCATAATTGGAACTTAAACTTAATGAATCCATATAATTTGGTTGACATAGACATATGGTTCAATTAGGTTAAACTGGGTATTTGTGTCTGACCATCGACAGATGCTTACACATATTTAGTGTTCCAGGTTAGAAAACTAATTTATTACACAAACATAAAATAACCACTTCATCTTTAAATGATATTAGAATGATTCACAACCCTAGATCTTTGTGTCTTTTTTTTATTTTCCTTAGTATTTTCTTTTATTTTTATTTATTTAATTATTGTGCAAAATCACATTCAACCAATCAACCAATCATTCTCTTCTCCATTTAATTAGATATTTGTAAATAAATAGATTCAATAATTAATAACAACAGTAGGAATTAAGTCCTCGTGTGATCGATATTTTTATACTACTTGAACGATACGTGTGCTTGCGTTATACGTGTGTGTTTACGCCGGTCAAGTTTTTGGCGCCGTTGTCGGGGACTTATTTTTCTTCAGTTATTAATTTTGAAACTATCCAATTTACTTGTATCTAATTTTCTTTATTTTTATCTGTAATTTTTATTTCTTTCTTTTGTTTTCAGGTGACTGAAAAATGGAAAACTACTGGGAGATTGAAAGATTACGTGCTTTACAAGTAGATACACCCCACATTTGGGAGCAACATTCCGGTTTTCTGAGGCCTGTTGTCCAGCCCAACAATTATCATTGGATGCCAGAATCAAGCAATACTATATTTGCTCAACAGAACACAATAGAGAGATGTGACATATGTAATGGTAACCTCCCTAGAGATTATTGCGAATACAACTACCATCCAAGTGGCAGAGCTATCAAGATCTTTCATGGTATGATGAGCCATCACATTTCACAGAACCACATTTTCCATCTTATCCACCATCCATATGCGATTTCCATCAACAACCAGAACCATCAGATGAAGATCAGTTGATTCACAAGCTCAAAGATTGGTTCGATGAACGGGAAGCTCAATTTGATGCACAAATTCAGAGTCAAATGGCATCTATACAGAGGATGACAGATCAAGTTAGACAATTAACAGATAACCTGAATCACATATCTCACGGAGCAAATTCAAACAATACTGAAGAAGCCTTCGAATATCCTCAGATTCATCATGACATCATAACAGAGGATGAGGATGAGGCTGAGCAATATCAAGAATCAGAGGTATCAGTTCAGGAGCCCGAACCAGCAAAGTCTCGATTTTATTTTTATTATTCTGACTCTGATGATGATGAAGCTGAGCTATTAGTACCAATTGAACCAACAAATGAGGATGAAAATTTTCAGCCTCAAAATGAAGACCTTGGAGAATGCTTTGCACAAATGTTTGAAGAAGATCTACCTGAGCCAATCATTTCACACCAGATCAGAGGATGAAGACCTAAAATCTGACATTTCTTTACATCCTCAGGTTGATAATTTTGAAGCATGCAGTTCACAGATGACAGATGAATAGCTAAATGAAGAAATCCTAAAATACATATGTGAAGAAAAGGTGGAGCAAGAAGAAGAGCAAATGGAAGAGTAATTGTCAGACCAAATTGAAAATCTAGAGCATTCAGGAGAAACATCGTTGTTTTGGGGAGTACAAATCAAAGATATCAACCAGAAGCTTGACAGAATGGAATTTCCATTCCAAGTCAAGCATCATACGAGACCTCCTGATTTTCTTTCTTTCTTTGTAGGAACCACTGGAACAACAAAGAGTAAAAAGGTGACACGAGCACTGAATGAGACAAAACTATTTTTGCCACTTTACCGTTGGAAGAGACCCTTCAAAAGCAATGCTCACGGGATTGTCTTTAACCGGACATCCAAAATGACATTGAAACCTCCTTAACATATGAATTTCAGTCAAGTCTGGTTGAAGACGAAAAATTTAGCGCTAGCAGGGAGGCAACCCAATGCAATTTGTTGTAATTTGTTTTCATATTTTGTGTGAAATTTTTAATTTTGTGTGTTAATTTTGCAGGAAAAATAAAAACGGAATTTTTTTAAACAAAACAAACTAGTGCAAGCGGGATTTTTACAAAATAAAAATTTGACAAAATCACGAAGATACAAAGTCAATCCAGAAGAGACGGCTGAGTAAGGAGTCAGCTCTCGAGACGCGTCCTAGAGGATTTATATGTCGAAAGACTTGGTTTTGTCAAAAAAAAAAAAAAACTAATTGACCGAGTGTCGCGACGCCAGGCACCATTCGGTGTCGCGACGCGAACTCGATTCAGACACACAAAACAGGGCGCTGACAGCATCTCCTTTCACTCTTCATCTTCTTCAAATCTTCAAACACTGCAACACCCATAGCCGACCTTCATCCTCAACCACCGACCACACACAACCGCAACCCACCTAGCCCAAATCACCAAAACCAAGGGCCATCACCGAACTACCAAGGCCGAGAAAAACTCAAATAACCGGTCGAACCACCCAATCGCAAAGCCAAACCGTCCAACACCCTCGACCACCGCAAGCCAATCCGCCGAGCCACTGTCATGTCTCACCAGCACTGCAACCGACCAACCCGAGAACCAACAGAGCCGAAACCCACCAGCCACCGAACCGAACCGAGCACCTCAGTTTTTTCCAGCCGTGAGTTACCCAACTCGCCGATTAGATCCATCACCGCGACAGCCAAGCCGGCCGACCACAGAGACCGAGATCTACCAAACCCATCATCATCTTCTTCTTCGAAATCAATCACCATCACCGAAATCTCCATCTTCATTATTGCCGAGACCTTCATCACCGTAACTGAACCTTCATTCACTGAGTAACAACCGAGACACCCACCACCGAGATCCAACCAAAACTGAACCTAATCGATCCCACTACCAAGCCGAAGCCGAGGAAACAAATGTCCGAATTTTCGAATTATTAAAATTTAAAGAAATTAATTTGATAATTTGTGAGGAATTGGAAGTGTGGATTTGATTGGTTGGACTTGGGAAGTGTTGAATTTTGAATGAATCGTAGTTTTGGGGGCGAAGTTGGGCATTGTGTATTGATAATTTTTAGGGTGAATTTTTGGGAAATTTTGAGTTTTTAGAGGTGTTGGGTCGAGGGCGAGGTCCCTATAATCAGCGGTGTTGGGTCGAGGTGCCCCCGTTGTCAATTGTAGTTCCGGGTCGAGGTACCCACTACATCATCAGTTCGAGGGTGAGGTCCCTATAGTCATCGGTATTGGGTCGAGGTGCCCAGGGTCGAGGTGCCCTCGTTGTCAGTTGTAGTTCCGGGTCGAGGTGCCCAGGGTCGAGGTACCCACTACATCATCAGTTCGAGGGCGAGGTCCCTATAGTCAGCGGTATTGGGTCGAGGTGCCCAGGGTCGAGGTGCCCCCGTTGTCTGTTGCAATTATCGGGACGCGTCCCAGGATCGAGGTCCGCTGCAGTACCAACTCAGCTCGAGGCAGCAGCCGAGCCAGGTAAGTAAAAATGCATTGCATAACTTTGATAGGATTGTTCAAAGTCACACACTGCACAAGTCCCATCAAAGTGGGGGCGACTGTAGGCATTGCATTTTCGCATGTGAAACCCGATGATGAGTCTCAGTTGGAGGCACTACCTTTTTAGCTAAGGATATTGCGGGAAACGAAGGTCGGAAGGGGAAATTCAGAATAAGTACGTCATCTAGTTCATTTCACAAGTTCACTATCTTCGTTAGTGCTGCGTTCGTTACTTCGTTCGAACTTCAGGCAGATTGCGGACGTTCGTGCCGCGTTCGAATTGGCGTTCGAACGGCGTCGGTGTTTCTGGTTTTGCTGCTAGCCTCGCACCTCAACCCAATTAGCCCCCCAAAGCCCATAAAACACATCCCAATTTAATTAAATTAAACATTAAATATAAATAAAATATTTAAACCATTTACCAATTAAATAAAACATAAAATATAATCATACCTAATAAAGATAAATCAAATATATTAACTTCCTAACTAAACAAATCACATACTAAATTAGAAAGATGTCATGCCTAATTAAAATCAATCATAACAAATTAAAGATATTGATTTCCTAATCTAGCCAAGATTTGTCCCCCCTCAATCTTTGACTTTCCTTGCTCAACACCAAATAAAATCCTCATTTTGATGCCAAATCTCTTCCTTGGGAGACAAAGTGAAGCCCTAGCCCTTCTCTATATAAACAACCCCTCACCAAGACATGCACTCCTCTAGCTCATACATTACTTACACAAAAAAATCACAACACAAAGAACCCAAACATCATACACAAATCACAAGAAAGATAGCAAACATTTCTCTTCATCCCTACCCTCACATTACCGAAAGCAACAAACCTTTAAACACTCCCTCACATTACCGAAATCCACAGCCAAATACAGCCCCTACAACCATCAAATAGTAGCCAAAAACACCAAAAGAACACACCAAAAACAATAAGCAGAAAATATAGAGGAAACGGCAGTGAAAACCACAAGGAAACAGCAGCAAAATGGAGTTGAAACAGTAGCTTGAGTGGTAAAACAGTGAAGGAAAAGGCAAACCAGTGAACCAGAAAAGTTGCGGAGCTTTACCCCTTTCGATCTTCGTGAAACGCAAGTCCGAGAGACGGCATAAAAGGTTAGACCTAAGGGTACTTTTCACACTCATCTTTATTTGATTTTTGTTATTTATTTTGATTGTATTTTACTTATTTGTTGAATCTTGTTTGTGTATGATGTGTGTTGTGGGTATTGGATGAATGCAAGAGTGTCGTCTTTCGTGGTATATAGGATGGAAACCCAGACGTAAATTCCGTAGCCGAATCCGAATGGACGGTAGTGCGGTCTGTACTTGGGATACAACTCCATGTACCACTTGAATAAACGGCACCTTCTCTTGTTTCATGTTGCTTTGATTTATTTATTTATTTTTGTCACTCGAATTCTGCATGTTGCTTATTTACGTATGATTCAATCGAGCGCATAGGCTTAGTAAGTGGAATGAAAGATCCCCTTTGGGGAAGGGTTAAAGGCTTTTACCACGATGCTTCGCCGCGCCGGTCGATGTGTGTTCGGTTGAATGCAAGACACGTTCAATCGGGCATACTAGTTTGATATTATTGCTTTTAATTCTATGTATGCATGATTCAATCGAGCGCATGGGCTTAGTAAGTGGAATGAAAGATCCCCTACGGGGAAGGGTTAAAGCCCTTTACCACAATACTTTGCCGCGCCGGTCGATGTGTGTTCGTTTGAATGCAAGATACGTTCAATCGGGCATGCTAAAATTGATATTATTGCTTTTAATTCTATGTATGCATGATTCAATCGAGCGCATGGGCTTAGTAAGTGGAATGAAAGATCCCCTACGGGGAGGGGTTAAAGCCCTTCACCACAATGCTTTGCCACGTCGGTCGATGTGTGTTCGTTTGAATGCAAGATACGTTCAATCGGGCATGCTAAGTTTGATATTATTGCTTTTAATTCTATGTATGCATGATTGAATCGAGCGCATGGGCTTAGTAAGTGGAATGAAAGATCCCCTACGGGGAGGGGTTAAAGCCCTTATCACAATGCTTTGCCGCGCCGGTCGATGTGTGTTCGTTTGAATGCAAGATATGTTCAATCGGGCATGCTAAGTTTGATATTATTGCTTTTAATTCTATGTATGCATGATTCAATTGAGCGCATGGGCTTAGTAAGTGGAATGAAAGATCTCCTACGGGGAGGGGTTAAAGCCCTTTACCATGATGCTTTGCCGCGCCGGTTGATTTGTGTTCGGTTGAATGCAAGATACGTTTAATCGAACATGCTGAGCTTGAAATTGTTGTCTTTATTCTTTATGTTGCATGCATCAGGTCAGGTTCCGTTCGAACGCGTTCTCGAACGCTACACGAACGCGAACCTTCTCTTTACCGTTCGAATGCATTATCGAACACTACGTGAATGCACACGCACTTTCTTGGTCTTATCTTGCATCAGGTCAGGTTCCGTTCGAACACGTTCTCGAACGCTACACGAACGCGAACCTTCTGTTTACCTTTCGAACGCGTTCTCGAACGTTACGTGAACGCACACGCACTTTCTTAGTCTTATCATGCATCAGGTCTGGTTCCGTTCAAACGCGTTTTTGAACGCTACACGAACGCAAACCTTCTATTTACCGTTCGAACGCATTTTCAAACGCTACACGAACGCGAACCTTTTGTTTACCGTTCGAATGCATTATCGAACGCTACGTGAACGCACACGCACTTTCTTAGTCTTATCATGCATCAGGTCAGGTTCCGTTCGAACACGTTCTCGAACGCTACACGAACGCGAACCTTCTGTTTACCGTTCGAACGCGTTCTCGAACGCTACGTGAACGCACACGCACTTTCTTAGTCTTATCATGCATCAGGTCTGGTTCCGTTCGAACGCGTTCTCGAACGCTACAGGAATTCAAACTTCTGTTTACCATTCGAACGCGTTTTCAAACGCTACGCGAATGCGCACCCACTGAACTGAGTCATTTTCATTAGATTTCATACATAGTTTTCCTAGTAGCTATCCCCACATGTATGAATACAATGTGTTTAATATATTACAATTCATATACTTATGTCATGATAAATTTGAGTATTATTTCTTGTGGTATATCGGATGGAAACCCATACATAAATTCCGTAGCCGATTCCGAATGGACGGTATTACGGTCTGTACTTGGGATACAATTCCACGTACCACTTGAGAAGGTGCTCACATGTGTGCTTGTGTGGTTAGTATGTGTGCTTGTGTTTTCTTGAATATAATATGCCAATGAAGTTGTATGTTTGTCGGTCATTTGATGTACTTCTAAGCATGCAATCTTAGATGTGAAATATATGTGTAAGTTTTATTTTGTACATGTGAATTTAGAAGCATGATACTCTTGGAAATAAGTGCTACTTAAGCCTGATTAAATTATTACATAAATCCTTTCATCACAAGTGGCATGAGTAAGGGACCATTCCGAACCCAATGGTTTGAGGTCTTCCCTTGCGAGGGGTGAGTGCGGCCTTAAATCTCATTTTCCCGGTTCACGCCGGGTGGCGACTCCATTATTCTCCGATTTAGTCCCCCGTCGCTACTCCATACTCCCGATCGGGCCGCGAGCCCGGGACAGCATGCGTCGCCCAGTTTTTGTGTTCCCACAGTCTGGCGACTCCACTGGGGATAGAGAATCGGCCCCGAAATATTGTCTTGTGATGTTTGGATTTATGTTTTAATTGACCATGTCTATAGTGGATAAAGTGAGGGTTTAATCAAAGGCATTTTGAGGCTAGGTAATGGTTTGGTGTCTTCCTTCACTAACTACCTTTCTAGAAGGAAAAGCTGTGAAGACACCTATATAGCCATCTACTCGTAGCCTATTGTGGTGGACTAATTTGGAGGACTCGTTGTTTATTCCTGACACCAAGCGATAAGAGCCTAAGAGGCTTTGGGTATTTAAGTGAGCCTCGCTCACCTTCCCTCTGGGGAATCTACAACGGGAAATCCATTTGACAGTTCGTCATACACCATAGCTCATTGGCACGTACCTTAGTGTATAAAAAAGGGTGCGCTCACTTGGTTGCTCGAACCCTTGAGTGAGGAGACCTAGTTGTGGGCCATCCTTCGCCGGTGAGAGCCTTTGTCTATACTCTTGCTAACCCACCCATAGATCGGGTTGGCTCAAGTAACAATTATTTCCTTGAATATGTGCTTATGGACCATCCTCATTTGGATGCAGTTGGACTATTTTCAGAAATACGGACTTGCTGGGCCATTTAAACTGGGGCAAGTTCGTACCATATGACTATTAGGCCCAAAGCTTCTGAAGTATTGATGGGTCATTATGTAGAAATTATTACGTTATGTTTGCATTATCTTTCTTCTATGCTTGTGTTTGGGAACATCGTCGTTTGGATCCATTTGGACCATTTGTCATGGGATATGGGCTTGTTGGGCCATTTAAACTGGGACAAGGACGTATTTCATTACTATTGGGCCAAATGGGTCTAAATGATGATAGGCCATTTTGTGCTTATGTTCGGAACATTATCATTTGGATTTAGTTGGGCTACTTGTCATAAGATGTGAACTCGTTGGGCCATTTAAACTGGAATGGGTTCACTCCTATGACAATTAGCCCGAAAGATTCTAAAATGATAACGGGTCGATTTGTTTTAAAAATTTTAAATTGATTTAATATGTTATATATGTTACATGCATCTAATGCACCTCATGCATACATATATCATGTTAACACCGTCTATGTCTCAAAAAGACAACATAGATACCGTTTAGGTTAGAGAAGGGACAAGACTCACTAAAAGAACAAGTATGAGTGAATCCGATAATGAGGTGTCCCGTATGGATCAGTTAGAGAATAGTCTCGCCAAGGTCACTGAATAGTTGCAGCTTTGACTACTGCTGTGGCTGGTATAGCCGGATCTCGTGCTGGGGGTAGTTCTGGGGATGTAAGACAAGAGGAACCTCCGAACAGATTGGGGGATGATACCCCAACTTTTGATGATGATATGGCAGAGTATGCAGCGGGCAGAGTATCTGGGTCTCAGACAGAGTTACAGAAACTTCGGGATCAGGTTGAGTCCGTTACCCACAAGATGAGGGGTAAGAATGAAGATTTGCGGATTATGACACACTGACTTTCGAGGAACAGTTGCCGGCACAGTTCAAGATGCCAGATATGGCTAAGTTTAACGGGAATGTGGATTCGAGGGTGCACCTCCGACAGTTTGTATCAGTCATGAGTTCAGTTGGCTTATCTCAGCGCCAAGTGCAGAAAATGTTTGGAATGTCGCTTGAAGGAACTCCCGTGGTATGGTACCACAGTTGGAGAAGAAAGTGAAGGAAGATTGGAGGGAGTTGGCCGATGCTTTCCTGAAGCAGTATGTCACTGACTTGGAGATCGATCTGTCACTCCGTGATCTGGAGAATGTTAAGCAGAAAGCGGATGAGAGTTTTAAGGAGTATGTGGACCGGTGGAGGGGTCAGTTATTGAAATGCCAGACTAGGCCCTCAGAGAAGGATCAGATTAAGATGATTATCAAGGGCACCAAACCCTCCATTTACAGCAAGTTGAGGAGGATGACCTCCATGATTGCAGACTTTCGGCAGTTGAGGGAAACTGTCATGGATATTGAGGAAGAAGAGGCCGAGAATAAGAAAATTCTATGGTCTGAAAAGGAGGCCTATTGGGGGAACATCGGGAGCAAAGCCCGTTTCTGCTGAGATTGCCGCTATCCGGAACTGGCAATTTTCCAACTTGGGGAGGCCCCTGTCCAAGGTGCTAGAGAAATTGAAGAGGCAAGAGATCTTAAAACCCTGGAAGCCAAACCATTACCCAATCCCCTACCATCACATTATAACCTAAGCCTTTACTGTCACTTTCACCAACAAAAGGGCCATGACACCGACAACTCGCCCGACTCCGCTATGAAATCCAAGACCTGGTAGACTCCAAGAAAATACCTGACCCAGGAACAGAACAGCCTGACACACACAGAAACCCCTTACCCAACTACCGTGCCGTACCACCACCAGTCTATATGATCAATTCTGGCCTCCCAGAAGACATTGTCCCGAATTCCTTTCACCCTCAAAGCCTTTTGCTGGGAATCTGAGATAGTACTAGTGAAGATGAGTTTGAGCAGGGGAAAAACTTTTGGCTTGATTTCTCAGCAGTGATGAGGAAGAAGTAAGGGGAATGACACGTAGCGGTCGTTTTTACAATGATACGGCGGAAAAGGTTAAGGAAGTTTTGACAGATGGTGGAGAAGTGGTTGAGACTACAGAAAATGCTGAATGAGATATAGTGGCAGAGGCAATTGAGGAAGACTAGAGCACAAGTGAGTATCTGGGAACTGTTATGTGCATTCTCGGGAGCCTAGGGCAGGCTATGGTTGAGGCCTTTGAGCAAGATGTGGTACCAGAAGACGCCAACCCTGCAATGTTTGTTGGGTCAGTTCAGCAGGAGAAGCTTTGCAGATATCTTTTTTGAGGATGAACTCCCGGCGGAGGGAGAAATCATAACATGCCTCTATTTATCAGGGCCGAGGTGAGGGGCAAGAGAACTTCATGTGTAATGGTGGATGACGTTCATCCATCATGTGTGCCCGTTGAAATTCTGGCGAGATATGGGTATGAAAGCAACAGACTTGGACCCCTCCAGTATAACTATTAAGGCTTATGACGACAGTAAAATGGGAGTTGTAGGGTACCTTTGTGGCTTATGGTCAAGGTATGACCGATTGAAGATTAGGTCGAGTTTACAGTACTGGACATCCCGGCTACTTTCGTCTTATTGTTGGGAAGGCCTTGGTTTCACAAACTTAGGGGCGTGCCTTCTACTTTGCATCAGATGATCAAGTTCCCGTTATGAGGGGGAAGTTGTCACCATCCGGGCTGAATTAGATAATATCGTGGCTGCGCTTGGAGAATACACCTTCACGAGTTTCCAGGTGTCAGCTACTTTTGAGGAGTGGGTGGATCTAGAGTGGCTAGGATTATGGAGAAATGAAGTTTGAGCCGGTAAAGTTCAAAATTTCCAGATTTCAGAGGACAGACTACTCGGAAGGGTTTGGGGTACCAGTCTGATGAAGAAAAGCCAAGGTTAAGAAAAAGGGCCTGAAACTAATGGAATGTTTTGTGAAAGCTTTAGGATATCAAGGGGAGCCTGAGCCTGTGGAAGTTAATGGAATTGTGGTACCTGGTTTGAGATCTTCCGGGATATGTTGGGTAAGAAGCTGATAGTTAAGAAATTGTGGAGAAAGAAGAAGAGAATTGGGGAAGAACTGATGAAGTTGGAAGCCTAACTCAGGAGAAACGAAAAGCCTGAGGAAGATCTGATTGCAGAGGAAGAAGTGTCCTATAGATGATGAAGACATTTACCTTTCTGATTTGTTTGAATGTACTTCCCCATTATCCAATAATAAAGACATTTATTTTGCTTACTTGTCTGAGTCATTTCCATTTACTCTGCACGCATCAA
>SKCR01005378.1:0-25976 GCA_019454045.1 Zanthoxylum bungeanum | reverse complement strand
CTGAAATCTCACTTGCACAGTACCTCCCTGACCCAACTAGTGAATCAGATTAGAAGACTTCGTATATCTGATAAGACTTCAAGAACATAAAGCAAAAGAAAGAATAAATTCAAGGCTAACCTTGGAAATACGAGCGCAGGAATATTGACTGAGATTCCAGAATCGAATCTCACTGTTTCCATCACATGAGCAGAAAAGGTCATTCTTTTTAGGATGGAAGTCAAGGGACATCACATGAGAATTATGCCCTGTATAAGTCTGCAAAGAATAGCCTGGCTGCAAGGATCTAAAATAAGTTCTTATCATATTTGGACAAAAACATAAATTTTAGACATATTGGAATTAGCACTCAAGTTTGCAGTGCTAAGTGGCATGTAGAGACTATGAACATGAAGGAAGACGGATGTCAAAACAAGTGAACATGCAGAGTATCCCCCAGAGAAAAACTGATGAGAATCAAGGCACTTAACCTATTGCTCAAGTTATTCAAGACCATTTAGAGGTCTCAGACGGCACAATTACAAGATCCAATTACAAGATCCAGAGCTAAGAAGATCAAGAATGCGATGCATGGACTTGTTCGGATGATGCTAGCCGATGCCCTCCACGGATGCCCAAGTGATTCAACAATGAAAATAGGCTTGCAAGATCAAGGACCACCATTGTTGAACTTAATTCGAGCCTTAGTAGATGATACTTACCCTATTTTTAATGATGTAATAATTCGGCCCATTGAGGAGATATAATTTGGCCGAGTACATGGGTTTATTTTATTTATTTATTTATTTTAAATGTGTAATGGGCTGGACAATTAATTATTTAAACCCTTATATTGCTTAGTCAGGCCTTCACGTGCATGTTCCATGCTTAGAGAATCGCGTGAACTAGGGGTTAGAATTAGGTTTCAAGTGCCTGTTGGCATGTGTGGTAGTTTAGGCGTGTGAGTGTGTGTGAGGCTTTAGTGGAGTGATTACGGCTTTTTTCGTTTATGACTTATTGGTTAAGCCTCCTTATAAAAGGCTATGACTTGTTATTTTATTAAACCACCAATAATAAACCTTTTTGAGAGAATTTCGTGACACATCCTCTTGTCTTCTTGAAAGAACTATAACTCATCAAAGTCTTGCAAACTTTGTGGCGTTTTCTTGCAACCTAGGTTCTTAAATCTAATATTCAACGGGTTTAGGAATTCTAATCTTTCCATATTGGCTATTTTGTGTTCTTGATTCATCTTGTTCGTGGATTCAAGGGTTCTTACCCTCCAGGTTCACATCAGTTGCTATCAGCGCTTAGGTTCCAAGGTCAGATCGTTATCCTTTTAATTTTTTTCTTTTTCTTTCTTGCGCTTGTTGTGATTCATTAAAAAAAAAAAAAATCATTCATCATTCGCTGTTGAATTCGATTCTGTCTTTTGCTTGATTCTTACTTTTGGTATGTGTTTCTCGTTTTCCTTATTGCTTGCGTGTCCTTATCTTTATTATAGTCAAAAAAAGAGGGAATTCGATGGCTTATTTAGTGTCTTTTATGTTTTCTTTGATTCACATATCTACAAAAGAGGCAGTCACGTTATTATACTTCTATAATAGTATCTAATATATTTTCTTCCTAATTGAGTAAGCTTTAACTTCCTTAAGAGAGTCGAATTAATTTTTTTTTCCTTCATTCTTGTCAGATTCGCATATCGGATTCATCTTTTACTTTCTACGTTACGGTGGATGAAATTTGGGGAAGGTAATTAGTAGTTGCTTGTTTAGGACGTGTTCCTAACCAAAAAAAAAAAAAATACCAGCAGTTTAGACTTTGAAGTCAGAACATAGCACCGGACTCTGAAAGTCAAAAAGTCAACATCAGACTCTGAATTTAGCTTCGGATCAAACTCTGAATTTAGAACCTCAGTATCAGCATCTAAATTCAGAATTTCAGAATCAGACTCTGAAGCATCACCAGATCAATCTCTAAATTTAGAACCTCAGTATCAGCATCTGAATTCAGAACCTCAGAATCAGACTCTGAAGCATCATCAGATCAGACTTTGAATTCAGAACCCCAAAATCAAACTCTGGAACGCTGCATCAGATCAGACTCTGAATTTAGGACAGAGAATCAGATTCTGAACTCAACATCAGATCAAACTCTGAATTCAGAGCATTGAATCCGACTCTGAACTTAGCATTAGGTCAGACTCTGAATTCAAAACTTCAACATCAGACTCTGAACTCTGCTTCAGATCAGACTCTGAACATCAGCAAACCTTTCCGACCTTCAAACCAGTCAGTATGCGGTAAACTTGAGTGACCAGTGATCACTTGAGCAAAAAAAAAAGAGTAAAATTTACAACAACAAAAAAAAAAAAAAAGAAAAAAAAGAAAAAAGTGAGGGTTGTTTACTGAAATTTCTATTGAAGGCCCAATTTTTCTCCCGAAATCGCATACAATGCCAAACTAACCCATTCACCACTTCTAGCATGCGTTTTCTTTCCATCGTAGTCCTATTAGTTGGTTCGCCATTAATCTAGTTTCGTTTTTTCACTTCTGTTTTTTTTTTTTTTAATTTATCTTGTTGCCTCGTTTTCCCTTTCCTTTTGTTTATTTGTCTTGAACCTACTCTTGTGAGAGGCGGCATATCGTTGCTCGTCTACAATTCGAGTATTAGTTCTGAAAGAATACAAAAGAGGGCACTTCAGAGTGGGAAAAGGCAGTGTGTGACCACAGTATCGACAAAAGCCTATTTGAGTAAAAACACGAGTGGAGCGACATCTCGAGTGCAAACACGTGAGGTTAGTGAGGTTTTCATTATTCTGTTTTATCTTTTGTACTAACATATGTTCTTTTGTTTCTGAATGGCTAATAGCAACGAGAAAAGCGAGATTACCCCTCAAGAACAAAGAAACCTGAAGCTTGAAGCGACAATCACTGCTATATTCCAACAGTTTGTAAAACTTAATCGAGACCTGGCTGATTTAAGAGGTGAAGTAGGGAGTATCAAAAGAGAACAATCGGCCAAACCTAAGGCCGAAAGCATGCCTCGCATGGAAAAAAGGAATGTGCATAGGCAAACGCTTACGGATGAGGAAGAGGCTGAGAACATGTTTGAAGATGAAGAGGATGAGTTTGAGTATGTTTCTGAAATGAATAGGCCTAGATTTGACGATAGGCGAACTAGAGAGGGTAGGACGAGTGCGTCTAGGCATGAGGAAGTAGATGGGGATTTGAGCAGGATTAAGTTAACAATACATTCTTTTCAAGGAAAGAATGACCCAGATGCTTATTTTGAGTGGGAAAAAAAGATGGAGTTAATCTTTAATAGCCACAACTATTCGGAGAATAAAATAGTGCAGTTGGCAGTGGTGGAGTTTTCTGGGTATGCTATTAATTGGTGGGACAAATTGGTTACTGATCGTAGGAGAAATAAAGAACGGCCTATTACTACACGGGATGATTTGAAGGCCGTAATGAGGAAGATGTTTGTCCCAGCATATTACTATAGAGAACTTCATCAGAAACTTCAAGGGCTTACTCAAGGGTTTAAGAGTGTTGAAGACTATTACAAAGAGATGAAGCTAGCTATGATAAGGACAAACATTGAGGAAGATCAAGAAGCCACTCTGACATGTTTTATGAGTGGTTTGCATAGAGAAATTGCGAATATCGTGGACCTTCATCACTATGTAGATCTAGAAGAAATGGTTCACATGGTTGTTAAGGTGGAGAGACAATTGAAGAAGAAGATAGTTTCTAGATTAAATTCGGGTCCTAGTTCTTCATGGAAGCGAAAATGGGGAAATGAGAAGAAAGAAATTCCAATCTGAGCCACCTAAGAAAAAGGAAGATTCAGTCTTTAGACCTAAGCCTAAGACAGATGTCCCACCTAGTAAAAATCGTGATATTAAGTGCTTTAAATGTTTAGGATCAGGCCATATAGCTTCACAATGCCTAAATAAAAGAGTTATACTTATGACGAAGAGTGGTGAGGTGATTACTGATGATGAGTGGTGGTGAGGTGGAGGATGATATGCCAAGTTTGGTAGAGGATAGTCAGGAAGAATTAGAGGCCGAAGGAAAATCACTTGTTGCTCGATATGTGCTTTGAGTGCACAAGCTAAAGTTAATGACATTGAGCAGCAGAGGGAGAATATTTTTCATACAAGGTGTTTGGTGAAAGATATATTGTGTAGCTTGATCATTTACAGTGGGAGTTGTACAAATGTTGCTAGCACCCTCCTAGGGAAGAAATTAGGGTTACCAACACTTATGCACCCACGGCCTTATAAACTTTAGTGGTTGAATATTGTGGGGAAGTACAGGTGACGAAGCAAGTGTTGCTTACTTTCAAGATTGGGAGACTCAGTGAGGAGGTGATGTGTGACATGGCCCCGATGCATGCGAAACACTTGTTGTTAGGGAGGCCTTGGCAGTTTGATAGAACGGTCATTCATGATAGGTTTAGGAATCGATACAATTTTAACAAAGATGGAAAGAAAGTCACATTCGTCCCTTTGACTCTGAAACAAGTGTGTGATGACCAAGTGAAGTTAAAAGAAGAGGTTGATAGCTACTAGGGAATTAGAGAGAGTGGGACCGAGCGCACCCAAGGGAAACATGGGAAATACCTGAGAAGAAAAAGAGGGGAGAGAAAGATTGTGCGGGGAGAGTGAGATCTACCTTCTTTGCAAAAATTAGGGCAGTGAGGAGAGAGTTCAAAAAGCATCACCTTGTGATCTTACTTGTATACAAGGAGTCATTCCTTAATATTGAACTGCTGAGCAAAGGGTATGTGCTGGAGAGCATGAGTCCATGTGCAGTACCAGTGCTCTTGGTACCAAAGAAGGATGGAACTTGGCGAATGTGCGTAGATTGCCAAGCGATCAACAACATCATGGATAAGAGGCCAATCGCTCATTTTAGTGAGAAGCTTAATGGAGCAGCCTTGCGATATCCAATCTATGATTTAGAATTTTATGCCCTTGTTCGAGCATTGGAGACTTGGCAACACTACCTCGGGCTAAAAGATTTTGTGATTCACACTGATCATGAATCCTTAAAGCACATCAAGGGCCAAGACAATTGAATAAGAGCCATGCCCGTTTGATCGAATTTGTGGAGTCATTTCCATATGTGGTGCGATACAAACAAGGTAAAAAAAAACATTGTTGCTGATGCTTTGTATCGTTGGTACGCACTTCTTACTTATGTTAGTTCTAAATTGCTTGGTTGAGTATGTCAAAGATATGTATGCAAATGATTCTGATTTTTGTGATATTTATTTGTCATGTGAAAAGGGAGCATTTGATAAGTTTTATAGGAATAATGATTACTTGTTTAGAGATAATAAACTATGTGTGCCAAATTATTCTATGCGGGTATTACTTGTGCGTGAGGCACATTCTGTGGGATTGATGGGTCATTTTGGAGTTAAGAAGACTTTAGATATGTTGCATGAACACTTTTATTGGCTAAGATGCGTAGGCATATAGAGCGTATTTGTAGTACTTGCATTGCATGTAAAAAGGCTAAATCTAAGGTCTTACCTCATGGATTGTATACACCTTTACCAGTGCCGACGACACCTTGGGTTGACATTTCAATGGATTTTGTGCAAGGATTACCAAGGACTAAAAAGGGTAGGGATTCCATTTTCGTTGTTGAGGATAGGTTCAATAAGATGGCACATTTCTTACCATGTCATAAGACTGACGATGCTACGCATATTGCTGACTTATTCTTTAGGAGATCGTGAGACTTCATGGCATTCCTAAGACAATAGTTTTCGATAGAGATGCTAAGTTCTTGAGTAATTTTTGGAAAGTGTTGTGGGGTAAGCTAGGTACTAAACTTTTGTTTTCTACCACATGTTACCCACAACTGATGGTCAAACTGAGGTGGTAAATAGAACCTTGTCTCAATTGTTATGAACAATTATTAAGAAAAATTTAATGTCTTGGGAGGATAGTTTGTCATTCATAGAGTTTGCATATAATAGGTGCATGCATTCCAGAACCTCTTATTCGACTTTTGAGATTGTTTATGGTCTTAACCCCTTATTCCTTTGGACTTGATTCCTTTATGGATTGATGAGTGAGCTAACTTAGATGGGAACAGGAAGGCTGAACTTGTACAATCCCTTCATGAAAAGGCGTGACTTCAAATTGAGAAAAGAAGTGAACATTATGCGAAGCATGTTAATAAAGGACGGCGTCGTGTGATATTTCAACCAGGTGATTGGGTTTGGGTGCACATGTGCAAGGAGGGGTTTCCCGAGAACAGAAAGTCTGAGTTGAATCCACGAGGAGATGGTCCATTTCAGATTCTTGAGAAGATAATTGACAATGCCTATAAAGTGGACCTTTCAGGTGAGCACCATGTTTCTACTACTTTTAGTGTTTCTGACTTATCCTAGGTTGATGCAGATTCGAGGACGATCCTTTCGAGGAGAGGGGGAATGATGAGAATCAAGGCACTCAACCTATTGCTCAAGATATTCAAGACCCATTTCAAACGGCTTAATTACAAGATTCAGAGCTATGAAGATCAAGGATGCGATGAATGGACTTGTGTAGAGGACGCTGGCCGATTCCCGTCATGGATGCTTAAGTGATTCAACTATGAAGATAGGCTTGCAAGATCAAGGACCACCATTGTTGAACTTAATTCAAGCCTTAGTAGATGATACTTAGCCCATTAAAACTTAGCCCATTTTTAATGATGTAATAATTCAGCCCATTGATGGGATATTATTTAGTCGAGTACTTGAGTTTGTATTATTTATTTATTTTAATTGTGTAATGGGCTGGACAATTAATTATTTAAGCCCTTATATTGTTTAGTTAGGAGTTCACCTGCATGTGCCATGCATGAGGGATCGCGTGAACTAGGGGTTAGAATTAGGTTTCACGTGCATGTTGGCATGGTGGTAGTTTAGGCGTGTGTGAGTGTGTGTGAGGCTTTACTGGCGTGATTAGGGCTTTTTTCCTTTATGACTTATTAAAGGCTATGACTTGTTATTTTATTAAACAACCAATAATAAATCTTTTTAAGAGAATTTCGTGAGACATCCTCTTGTCTTCTTGAAAGAATTATAACTCATCAGAGTCTTACAAACTTTGTGGCGTTTTCTTGTAACCTAGGTTCTTGAATCTAATATTCAACGGGTCTAGGGATTCTAATCTGTCCATATTGGCTTTTTTGGGTTCTTGATTCATCTTGTCCGTGGGTTCAAGGGTTCTTACCCTCCGGGGTCACATCACAGAGTATCCCCCAAAGAAAAAATATTAAACAAAATTTTTATGAGCTACGGAACTTTCTTAGAAAGTAAGGTGAGTGGAAACAGTAAACTACATTGTACTTTACATACCACCTCCAACAATAGTTAAAAAACTGTTTTACTGAACATGCAAATTGCATTGGAAATGAAGGAAAGAATTACAATTTTTATGATGCAGAGAGAGGAGAAGAGTGTAACAGTCAAAAAAGAGAAAAATTAGTCGAGGAAACAGAACTTAGAAGAAGCTTTCATACTTTCTCTGAAGCTAATGATTCAAATTCATTCAATGCATGGAAGAGAGAGAGAGAAGGTAGAGAAATTACTTTAGCAGCATCCCAAAGTCGAACTGTCTTATCAAATGAAGACGTTGCTAGCTGAGATGAATTTGGTCTGAAGCGAACATCAGTGACTATATTACTGTGTTCAACTGGCGTACACTCAGTTTGAAGAGTTTCCATGTTCCAAACAACAACCTACTGACATAAATAACAATAAGCATCCATTTTATTTTTGTATAAGATTAATATGTATGGATCTTATGTTCTTTTGGCCGATGAAAGATGCCTCTATGAACCTCCAATACATCCAGGAATTCAATGACCAAAATTTTATATGGCAATACGGCATATATATCTAATAACAACAAAATTTATGTCACTGAATTTCTACATGTATTTATTAAGAAACTAAAATATACTGCTGAAATAACTAAACAAAAGTTGTGAAAGTAAAACAACAATATATTTAAGGAATGAATAGTTTGATGCTTGAAATAACGAGATTTTAGTTTTAAAATTTTAAGTGAAGGACATAAATATATATACACACCCTTCTAATGAGAGATCTCTAATTTAATAAAACGATAACCATGCTAAAAGACAAAAATAAAATAAAATAAAAAAATAAAAATAAAAACCCTCTAATACTCTCCAAGACAAAACACACTTCATCGGAGTATGTGTTTTCTGGTCTTTTAGTTTATTCCTCATTTTATTAAAATGAAGGATCCCTAAATAGAAAGCTGCTTTATATATAAACAGACGTTTGTACTTTTTTATCATATGAACATAGTAGGAAAAAAAAAACTCCAATGCATTGGAGTTCTGTTTATTTTTTTATTTTTTATTTTTGTCTTTTTGATCGACCTGCACATTTTTTAAAATGAGGACATCTTTATAAGATAATATATGTTTATGTGTATATATATTGTTGCTCACGTTATGGTAAGCGACTCTACCACGTGACACAATCTAATTAATCCACAGCTTCAACTCATTAATACTGAGTTGCAGATTTTTTTTTGTCTCTTTTATTGGATTTGTTTTTTGTGTTTTTGCTCTGTTCATATAATAAAAAAGTACGGATGTCTGTGTATATATAATAACTTCTATTGAGAGATTCCTTATTTTAATAAAATGAGGGCTAAATTAAAAGATAAGAGAAACACATACTACAATGCAGTGTGTTTTGTCTTCTAGAATATTGGAGCATTTTTCTGTCTTTTAGCTTGATTCATATTTTATTAAAATGATGAATCCCTAATTACTTAGAAGGGCACTGATATATAGTAGTAGTTTTTCAATAATGGATATATATATATATATATAAATAGTCCTCTTAATGACGGATCTCTCAATTTAATAGAATGAAGAGCAAGCTGAAAAATAGAAAACATGAACTCTAATATGCTATAGGAGTATAGGACAAACCATGATGTGCTAGAGTGTACATTTTTTTTGTCTTTTACTCCGGTCCCCATATTCATACATATCTCTCTCTGTGTGTGTATCTCTCTGCATATAAATGTGTGTGGATATATCTCCATATACATGTGTAACCAAACCAAACCAAATAAAGCCTTTTCCCACAAGATAGAGTCGGCTACATAAATTTTTTGACGCTATTATGCTCTAAATGAGATCATTGTTTTATCAAGCTCCAAAAAACCTAGGTCTCTTTATATGGGTTTTGTCCATGTCAACTTAAGTCTTCCATTTCCTTGCTTAACAAATGACAACAATATTTGCTCTTCATTTTCTCACTGGATCACTTGTCAGTTACATGGATATTTTGACGCCATTGTCCTCTACCTGAGATCATTGTTATATCAAGTTCCAAAAAACCTAGGTCTTTTTTTATGATTTCTGTTTATGTCATCTTAAGTCTTCCCTTTCATCACTTGACTCTCCTTTTCTCACCGTATCACTTGAAGTTTTACGTTGGATATGTCCAAACTATCTTTGTTTTGTTTCTCTCATCTTCTCATCAATTAGTGCGACACCCAGTTTCTTCCTAATTACTTTACTTTTAATTTTGTCTTTCTTAATCCACCCACACATCCATATAAGCATTCCCATCTCAGCTATCCTTATTTTTTGGACATGTTTATGCTTTATTGTCCAATATTCTATTCTATAAAGCATTAAAGGTCTCCCGGCAGTTAAATGTGGCAATGGACCGGGCCAGGCCCGGGTTTAAAGCCCGAGCCCGGGAAAAGCCCGGCCCGAAATATTATCGGGCTGGTCCCGAGCTTTTGTGGCCCTTTTTTTTATTATAACCAAAATCAGTAATAATCCAACTCTTATTTACTAAAACATATCAACAAGAAGTCAATAATAGAGTATCAATTCCTAAAAGACATGCATCAACCTAAAAAGCAAAAATTTATGGACTAATAATTTTTTTTTTTTTAAGTCTAGGCTAGCCCGAGCCCTACCATCATAAAGCCTAGCCCGTGTTTTTTTACTCCCGGGCGGGCCGGACCAGGGTACGGCCTTTTTTTGCCATGCTTACTGGCAGTCCTATAAAATTACTTAATATACATTTGTATGTATATATATTTTATTCTTGGAATTGCTAAAATGCATTATACCTTCTTATCATGCCCAGCACTGGCCAATAACTTTCCATCTGAAGAGAAATGACAGCAAGTAACTTTGCTACTGCTTTTTCGTATTGAACTAAATTCATTGAATGAGAAACCTGAAAGCAGAAAACAGTCATTACAGTTGTCAATATAAACAATTATCACTTGTGTAGAAGCATGAGATCAAATAGTACTCTTGGAAGTTTCGGTAGCTTGTTCAGAAGGGTTCCGTTTCAATGTGCCAAACAAATCCCTCCCATCTCCATCATCATGAGATAGAAAAGATTCCACATTATCATCTAAAGAGTCTATATCTCCAAAATGATCCATGTCTTCCTGCAATCAAGTAAACAAGAAACCTAAAATTCCCAAGACTTAGATATGATATGCTGCATAAAGCAATTTGACACAAGCCCTCTTGATTATTACCATCAAGTAAGGCTGCAAGGGTTTGAATCAACTAAATGGATTAATGACCAGATTACGGGGTTGTTACCAGCAATGTATGTTCAGAAATTTCCCTTCATGCCTATAGACTTTCTTTTTCTTTTTCATTTTTTTTGGGTTTTTGGGTTTTGTTTTATTTGACAAGATAACTGTTAGGTTACACATTTAGTGTACATACCAGTTGATTCATCGATGATGCATGACCACTTGTTCCATCAGAACCATATAACATCAAACCTTTTGGCATGTTACTAACATGCTGCATATTGCCTGACATAGCTACTCCATCACCAGGTGTATGGGTTGACGGAGTTGATGGTTGAGAATTTGGAGAAGGACCGACTGTGTTTCCTGTACAAGCACTATTAGCAGCTCCAGAAGAAGAGGGCCCTTTCCTTTTTCTGTTATTCTGTTCGACCACAAAAACACAAGTCATCAATTTTCAGTGAATTAGGATTAAAAAATACGTCAGAACTTTAACACATAAATAAGCAAATAATAAATTTTAGGACCTCTCATAAACCAAAAATGTTATTCCATATAAATTCACTGCAACAGTGAAAAGAAAACAAAAGGCTTCATTCACTATGTCAATAGAAGAAAAAAACCTGTTGAGCTTGCTGTGGTTGCAAAGGATCTTTTTGTTGCGAGGAAGACTGCTGTATCTGTGGCATATTCATCTGCTTAACATCAAAGTTTCCGAAAAATCATCACAATGAACTTTGAGTACTCTTAACCATATAGGACAATAATTAACTACATCTCACTTCCCTAACTCTACATAAAAGCAGCTAACTGATTCAGCCAAGTACAGAATGTGGATATCATAACATTGAGGTTCAAAAATGAACTCATACTAAAATTAATCTTCCATGCATGTTGATATATGTCAAAATGACTGCATATATGTAATGATTAGGTACTGTAATGTGTGTAAATTCAATCTGAAACTGAATACAAGTAATTAGCACTTGTGGAAAGTTTTCACACAAAAATAATATCTTTCCAGGTGACAGATTTAGTAATCCAAATATAAGACAGTGCTTCATCATTTTAGCCAAAGTCGACCAAGTTAATTCCTTACTATCCATTATGAAACTGCTAAGGAAGGAGAGACAGGCATACTTTAAATGACTGCAGTCTATTAGGCCAACAAAACATTCAGGGATGATATAGACACAGTTTATGTATCACCAAAGATGCTCCAAGCTTTCCAGCCAATGTCAAGTTTTGATATAACACTAGGAGGAAGTCCCACTTCTCCTGGGATGAAACTAGAGCTTCTATGGACCTCTATCGTTTGGAGAAAAGACTTGCAATAGATGATCCAAGGAGAAACTATCGGCCATGCATTAAGGATATTCAGTGCAATAACATGATGAACATATATCATTAAACTATAGCAAATCAACCAGTTTCAGGGAGAAACACTTACTTTTGACGAAGTTGATTGCATTGGAGAACCTACAGATCCATCATTCGGTATTGCTTGGCCATCTTTTGTATTCAAATTGCCCCTAGGTAATCCCCCAAACCTTCGAGGATCCATATCTCCATAAATTGTATTACAAAGGTTGCCTTGTGCCTGAGCCTGTGCTATGAGCTGCTGTTGTTGCTGTGGCAGCTGAAACTGAATTCCACCTTGTAAAAAAGGTTTTTGGACTTGCACACCTAAACTTGGCCGAATTTGGTCAATTCCCTGTACCATTCAGAAAACACCTTCGTCAAGTACAACCATTCAGCCGTTAAATTAGAATCAAGGAGAGATGAAGTAGACTACAACATACAGTTAATGGCCAACCCTTCAACGGAAGACCACCGACTCCAGGGCTCAATCCTTGCAGAAGAAGAGAAGGCATACAATTATAATGATTTCAAATACATAACTTGCAGTGTATCACATACCCATAATTGAATTTTTATCTGTACATATTTGATTACAAACTAGCTGTCATAGCGCCAACATTGATACAGAGGCACCAAGTGTTTGTACAAGTTGAAAGGTGTGCTTTGCTAACCTGTCAATGTTGTCCTGGATCACACACATGGGTGGGTACATTATCTCTTTTGACTAACATATTCTTTGGACAGTTAAACTGAGACTTGCATCAGAAAGCAGCCATACTATATTAACTTCCAAGTTTTCTAAATTAGAGTTGAGTAACTATGAAATTCCTTCTAGCCATCACCTCGTCTCCATAACAATGATTCACTAATTTCTCCCAAAACTATTCTGTCTAATAAAGAAATTTCTCAAAGTTGAGTACTCTTCATAAACAATAAGCCTTTTCATCACATGACTAGTGCAGGCACATTGATGACTGGTTATATCTTACATCTTAATATAGCTCCTAGCTCAAACTTCAATCCATATAATTGAGATCCACAAAACAATATTTAGCTCCTACCTCAAACTTCAATCCATAATATGACTTCCATGTTCTCTAATGGAAATTATATATTAAAAGTAATTCTCTAACGGAAGTTCATTTCATAAAGACCACAACTCTTTCTCTACCCTGCACCATATCACTCCTCTTCTTCGCGATAAGTTTCCCAAACTTAATCAGCTTCACCAAGTTCAATTTGTTTGTTACCTTACTAGTTACTTTTCTAGCAGAGAAAGAGAGAGAAGGGAGATACAGAATTTTCAGGCAGTGACAATGTCAGACAGAATACAGATTCAGAGTCAATTAAGTAACATAATATATGTATCAGCATCAATAGACTGCTTGAAGCCACTAGTTTTCAACTTCCTACTTAGGCTGTATGCTATGGAGGCTTCCAACTGTCTATTGCCTTTAAGAAGAGGTCACTTATAGCAAATGTTCATTAAATGGTGTTTTTAGCGACCCATCAACATTTACAATAATGCACAACAAATTTCTCAAGTGGAAAGGTTATATTTACCTGCATTTCCTAATCCTGGTTTTGTTTGCATGATTCCCTGACCATAAAGTGAAGAAGGATCCATAGGCATAGATCTCTGATTGGTACCCAGGTTCATTTCTCCTTTGATGTCCTAGAATCCAAGGTTTACAGATTAATAAAACCGAGACAGAAATATAGATCAAGATGAAAAGTAGCACTGAACATAGCAACGTGTTTTTCAAGTAGTTACGGGTGTCTGTTGGGATCGTGCCTGAATTTGCTGCAGTGCTGCAGTCACACTTCCATGATTTCCTTGGACCAACTGACTGTCAGTAAGAGGAAAAGTGAATGAGCAAAATAAATAACTAATTAAACAGAACTAGAATGAAGCTTGTCAGAAAAGTTAATAAGCAAACTTACCCGGGATGATTTGTGATGATTTCAGAAGGGCCATCCTACCATCAAGAAGTGGTTGGGAAGTCTCTGAACCCATTGAATTACCAATTGAGTTGTTGTGCTTCATGCGTTCTTCATACATTTTTGCCGCCAATGCACTGGAATTTGATTGCCCTACCATTCCTTCGGAATTCACAGAATTTACTGAACGACTTAGGGAAGGATGATTTGGGTTCCTCTGTTGCATCTGAGCTTGACGCATTAATTGCAGCTGCTGCATTTGCAGCTGTTGCTGCTCTTTTGTTTTGATTTGTTGTGCCTGCATGCCAAAATTATATCAGGAAAAGCAGAAGGAACTTTAGGTCATAAAAAGCTGCTACCTCATTGGTAGTAACATCAATAGCTGCTTAAATTAAAGAAGTCACCTCAATATAAGAGGCAGCAGCCTCAGAATGCTTCTCATTTGTCCTGGCAATAAATATGTCCCAAAATACAGACCACCACTCGAAAAGAAATCCTCCAGGGGCATCAATTGCTGCAAACAAAAATTAGCAGCTTCAGACATTGCACACATTTGCAAACACCTTTTCAACATACTCCAACTAGTTACACTCTACATAAAAGAATCACTTAAGTAGGGATCAAATGGGTATCATACTGATCGAAATGGGATGGAAATTGATAAAAATTTAATTAAGCAAGTTTAATGCCATGATTTAAATAACAAAACTGTGATACTTAGCACCTAAGTTCCCAAAATTCAAATGTCAATAATTTTGAAAACACTAATTTTATTTCAGTCACTGAAAAATTGCAAGTTATTTATTTGCAAAACACATTGAACAAAACAATTTACATATGTCAAGATGTTGTTGGAAAATACATTACCTACTGGATCTGGGGCGACTTTTCCTTCAGTCATGAAAGACTTTGCAGTGTTATGCAATTTTTTCTTCACCAAATAATCAAAAATGTACACATCAAGCCTATCAACATAGTAAATAATAGATGTCAGACCCCATGCAGTAAACATAATCAAAAAACCTTATAAATCATGTAACAAACAAATATCATTAATAACAATAAACATACATCTTATCTGCTTCCCAGTTACTGCTTTGCTGCGTCATTGTTTCTGCTCGATCAAACAAATTACCTGCTCAAAAAAAATTAAGTAATCACAACTCAATTTCGAAATTTCATTTTTTATACCAATTTCGAAAATCGCAAGCTACATTTTAAGGTTCAATTTCCCAATAAAGTTCAAATTTAAAAAATTCAAGAAAAGTAATCTGAAAACAAAACAACTGCTCAACATTAGCATGATCATAGAAGCAATGCTGCAGAAAAAGAAGATTTGTAGCAATGTAGCTCTATAGAAACCATAAGTAGAAACGTATGAAATATTAGCAGAAATAGTCGTTGAATAAATATTGATCCAATGTTTATTACTCGGGGAATCTTTGGACTTTGTTTGAAGGTTATTGAATCATCGTATTCTAGCATGAAGCTGAGGTATCAGGGACGAGTAAATTTGAAAATGAACAATAAAGATGCACAAAAACAAAAAAAAATAAAATAAAATAAAATTGCAAGCCAATTTCACATTTAGAAAATTCAAATTCAAAAGGAAAAACAGAAACAAAATCCATTCAGAAGCAAACAACAGCTCAGGGAATCAAATTGCCGTAATTTCACCATCACAATTCAAAAACTTAACACAAATGATAACAGCATAGTATAGTACAAAAATCAAGAATAGAAACACAAAAATTAATAAATAACAGATCAAATTTTCATTTTCAAACTTAATTACATAAAATCTTTTAAGAGCGCGCCAAAATTCAAGAAATGAAAGAATTATACATCTAAAATGAAAAAGCGATTTGAAACGAAACAACACTAATTAAAATTTTTGAAAAAAGAAAACCTCAAATTCAAAACTTTAGATGGATCAAAGCGAACAATTAGCAATTTTAGGCTTTATTCAACAGCGATCTCAGCTGATCAAGCATTGGTCTCCTGCATTAAAGAAACAAACTGACTTCATAAGAATCTAAGAATTAAAAAAAAAAAAAAAAAATTCATTACCTCCGATAATTAATTTAATTTATTCAAAATTAATTATAAAGAAAAAAGGGAATAAGGACTAGCGTTGAGTTAATCGATTTTGAGCTGAATAACGGTTGGAAGTTTTTTTCAAAGAAGGGAAATGGAGTGTTTGAATGGAATCTGAAGCGGTTCGTGACCGAAGCTAACTGAGGTTAGGAGTCCGAAGCGGAATTGATAAGCCTAAGAAACAACTGTGGTTTCGGAAAAATTATATTATGTTTAGGGTATATATATATATGTCATCTCTCTCATAATAATTAGGTCTAGGTATGTGTGCCATGCTTGGGCCGCTGCTATATCAAATCTTAACCATTGAATTTAAACTTTAAATATATCTAACGAATGAGATTAAAGAGTGAGTAAACAAACAAATTTTATACCAATAGCCTTAAATTCCGTTTACTTGTATTGGGAAATATAAAATGATTTCTTCTCTCTCTTTCATTCTTACCCTAGTTTCCTCGCCGCTGACTGCTCCATTTCTTCTTCAAAACCACCATATCAAAATCTCAATCTGACGTCGCCACAAAATCGAGCCTAAAACCGAACCAACTTTGTGTTAGAGTATATGTCATAAAACCAGTTATAGATGTACCGATTTAAAGCATAATATTTGTAATATAATTATTATTTATTAATAAAATGTATTTGTTAACTACAAATTATTATATTCATGTTTTATGTGTATATCTTGAGATATTATGTTAAATGAATATCGTTAATCCAAAAGACGTTTGTGATTATGAGAGTCAACGACATTTATATATGTCTTAAATTAAGTTCTTGGTAAAATGTGATTGTTATACAGGATAATAATATATATCATTTAATCAATATTGTTGTGTGTCACCTAGATTGACATATGATGTTAATAGAATGGATGATGAGTCTCATATCACAAGGACACAGACAATAGATGTTTCATTAGTGGAATGGAATATTGAACACGACCACAGCAACGTAAGATCACATGGTAATATTATCTAAGGTCATTGATATTCGTAATAATATATTAGTGTCGCCATATCATCTAACCTGAGATCATATGATGACTTGTGCGATAGTACTTTTGGTTCACTAATATATCCTCATTCAATTATCCACGTCCTTTGAATAAATGTTAGATGTCCTTGAATGATTAACGTACGAAGTCACATATGCTTCAAGATGGGATCCGATAGTTTTGATAATAAAAGAGATGTTTCAAGAAAACTCAAAGTTGTGGATATAAGTCTTTGGCCAAAGCAGTGGATATCTTAAAGATATCAAATCCACAAGATATAGTTTAAAGATATGTCGAGTATAAGGATTTGACCTTACCATGATCCTAGACTCGATGAGAAACATAAATATTGAAAGGAATGAGATGACATGCTCAAAGTGTATTCTAACAGGTTCATATGTTTTCTCACTTCATTCATCTAAGGGTCATGGCTTGCTGCTAGGCGATTACCCATGGTCTGTGCAATATCATAGAGATGAAAAATTAAAGAGTTAATAAATGATTATTTTGGCGTTTCCTAATTGAATTAGGATATTCGGGATATTTCAGAAATATTAATTTGATTAATAAATTCGAAATATAAAATTAGATTTAATTGTTTAAATAAATATTTGATATTTATATTAAATAAATTAAATATAATTTAATTAATTATTAATTAAATTTAATTACTTAATAGTTAATTAATTATTATGCCAAAATAATATTTAATCTATTGGGATGTGATTTAGTGGGTTAACACCCAAATTAATTAGAGTTCTAATTAAGATTAAATAGGGAAGTTTTTATTTAATTAGGATTCCTAAATTTGATAAGTATCCTAATTTATTTTGGAAATGATCTTTGAGAGACCAAATTTAATTTGGAGAGATCTATGATTATTCTTATTGTATTTGGATACAATTAAAACAAATCATACGTTGATTTATATAAATAAGCACCGTGCGTACATATGCTGATCAAGCAATTGCTTGTTGATCAAGAGTTGCACGTTATGCTTATATATATACATATATATGAATGTAGGTTATGTTTATATATATATATATATATATATATATATATATATATATATATATATATGCATGCAAATTTGAGGTTGACGTTGGAATATATATATATGGCTAAAGGTTTGCGTAAGTAAATATATATTTAAGGAAAACCGTTGTTTGCATGAGAAGATGTATAAACAAACAGTTTGCACGTTCGCAATTGAAGATTTTATTTGATCAAAGACTTCAAACATTCTAGAAAAGAAAATGACTTTTTTTGTTCTCAAAAGTGGGAACGATTTGTTTGTAAAGAAGTGCTAGTGTGCTAACTAGATGTGTAACGTTTAGTGCACTATTGTAAGAGAAAAATCAATGAGGAATATATTCAAAAGGTTCATGAAAATCAATAAGCACATCAAAATATGTTTTATTATTTGTAAATATTATTTATATTGATAAATAAAATTTATTGCATGCATGTTAAAATTAAGATAAATTAATTTAATAGTATATTGTTTACATCAATAAAAACATAACTACGATCCTTAAAGTGGTTTTGCAAGAAAATTTTAAATTCTAGTCACATGGATACTTATGCGCTAACCCTAAAACCTAACAGTGGTATCAGAGCTTTGAGATTATGTTGTTTTCATGAAAACAAATTAAGGCATGTATATGAGATTCTAATGAGAGTTGTTCGGTTAGGCTATTATTTTATGTTGATAAAATAATTATTTTGGGTTGTATTTTTTTGTGGAGACGCTAGATATATTGAATAACGACTTTGTAAAATTTCAACTCAATTGGAATTCGGAAAGGTCGTATGCTACGCAAAATAATCTGATGGACAGAACTTGAAAATTCAGGTTGGCAGACTTCGAATGACCAATTTGTAAAATTCTGAAAGTTTCAGGGATTTATTCTAAATACCCAAAACGATCAGAGGTGAAAATTAGGGTGGCAGAAAAGTCCGGGCTCGATCCGGCCCAGCCCGCCCGGGCATAAAAAAAAAAAAAAATATATATATATATATATATATATTTGTATCATTTTTATTTGTTTGTAGCATTTAAATTGTTGAAATTTGTGATTTATTTGTGAATTGTCTTTGCATATTGTGTAAATATATTTTGTATTTGTATGTTTTAATTTTTTTTAAATTTTTTTTTAAAAATTCGGGCCAGAAGACACCCGGGACGGGCTTTTCCCGGGCCCGTGCTTTTTTTTTTGCCAGGCTCGGGCCCGGCTTATCAAAACCCGGACTCGGCCCGGCCCGTTGCCACCCTTAGTAAAAATTATAATTTTTGAAATTTTAAATATTTTACATAATTTCGAGAATTAAAATTTGAGTAAGATTAAAATTCTCTTTTCCATTAAAATTATTTTTGAAAAGAATTCTAGTAGAAATTGAGTTGTTGCTAGTTTTGAACTAAATAACTTCTTAGGAAGTTAAACCCAAATAAAATTTTAATTGGATTAAAATTAAATCACAATAAGAATCATAATACAACTTTGATTATATCTCTTAATTATTTAATATGATTAAAATATTAATTGATAATCAAAGTGTAATATTTTAAAAGTTTCAAGATTAGCAATAGGATAATTCAAGCCAAAAAAGCCTAAGACCTTCTCGAACAAAGAGGTACTAAAGAGAACTATGTCACCAATGCGATAAGAGCCTAAGAAGGTATGGACTTAAGTGGTCACGCCGGAACCTCCTCATCTTCTAGGAGTTTTTCTCTAGTTACTGAATTGTGAAGGATTGTCTTAAACCAAATGGAACAGTCTTATTAAAGCGTTAATAATATATTAGGCTCCTCCTCGTCTAGAGCCAAACATAAAAGTTATGTGGTAAATGTGCTTGTGCACAATGAAAGTATAAGATACAAAAACATCAAGACGCATTAAAAGAAAATACCTAAATCATATAAGATATGAATAATTAAATAATCCCTAAATTGAATATTAAGCATTTACCTTCCAACACAATCAAATAGCCCATTAAATATATTTTGGTAATCCCAAAACCCATTAGGTGAATGACCTTTATATGTTTAAGTACTATTTGACTTGTTCGTATATGTACTCTAAGGATTCTAAACCCAAAACCCATTAGGTGAGGGTCAATCACATGTGTTACATGATGAAAGGTATTGAGCCTAGCTTAACTAGTGAAGATGTCAAAACCTATTAGGTGAGATATTGTTTGCTAGAGGTAGAAAGATTAAGTCTTGTATAGAGATACAAAGAAAATGAGTTTTGACTCATTGGAAATAAAGTGTCAAAACCCATTAGGTGAGGCATGATATTAATAATGAGAACTCGACATCCTACTAGAAATATATCCAACAATATTTTCATTTCTGCATAGGGAAGTGTGGAATTCGAGTAAAATTAATGGGAGTAACATTATTTAAAAGACCTTAAATTTTGGTTAAATGTTTATTACAAAATTATTAACAAACTTGTATTTTCAACAGAGTACGTGATACAAACTGAATCCACTAACATCAATACCTGACAAAGATAAACTCATTGGCCCCATTTCCTAGATTGGAGTCGTAAGCTCAAGATTGTCTTAGATTACGAATGTCTCTATTATGTTCTCGATATGATAGATCATGATCATATTGATGATGATACTCTTGTTGAAGAGGTTGCTGCTTATTATAAGTGGAAAGATGATGAGCTTAAGGTAATAAGCTACATCAAATCCTCTATGAGCTCAACTCTACAAGAGGAATATGGGAGGGTGGACTCTTTGGTGGAAATCATGGAACACCTACAAGAGTTGTATGGTGAAAGTAGTGAAACAGCTAGATACGATGTAACTAACAAGCTATTCAGGATAAAGATGAAGGATGTGACTCCAGTCTCCGATCATGTGCTCCAAATGATCAATTTGATTAATCAAACGAATACATTTGATTTAGGACTAACGTTCAAGGTTAAGGTGGATTTGATCCTACAGTCATTGACTCCCGCCTTCAAGGGCTTCATTTCCAACTTCAACATGAACAAGTTAATTACATCAACTAGGTCACTTAGTGAGCTTCATAGCTCATTAAAGACCTATGAAAAATTGAAAACATCTTTAAGGTTGAGGTAGATGATAAAGGGGTTGTTCTTGTTGTTTTTGGTCCTCACAAGGAAAAGAGAAAGGGCAAGAAACAAGCCTCCGAGAAATCTAAGCCCACTAGAGGCATATCGAAGAAATAGAAGGAAAATAAGGCCCAAGATGGGTGCTTGTATTGCAAGAAGAAGGGACACTGGAAGAGAAATTGTCTTCAGTACCTTTCGAACTTGAAGAAGCAAAAAGAAAGTACATCCTCGTTCTTTGTTATCGAAATGGATCTTGGAATAAGTTTCATATCTCATTCATTGATTTTAAATTCTACTGCAACCTCACAGAAGGAGAAGTGGTCCTTAAAGTTAGGAATTGAGAGCTTGTCTTCGCAACCACCATATGATAGATCATGATCATATTGATGATGATACTCTTGTTGAAGAGGTTGCTGCTTATTATAAGTGGAAAGATGATGAGCTTAAGGTAATAAGCTACATCAAATCCTCTATGAGCTCAACTCTGCATGAGGAATATGTTTTCGGCGTCTGCTATGTGTGCTCCATTTTGGGGCGCCATTTTCGGCATCTGTTGTGGTAGCGGTCTATTTCCGAACCGTGTTGTGCGAGAATGTGGCTCATTTTTGAACCGTTATTTGATGAGATGGTCTTTGCCACTACAAACCTGCGAACACAAAAAAACATTGCATGTATGTGATATGTATGCATGTATGCATGGATATGTATCCTATTTCCGCACCGTGCTCCATTTTTGGAGTGCCATTTTCAGCGAGATGTGAAAGTAGTCCATTTTCAAACCATGCTCCACTTTCGGAGTGTCATTTTTGGCGAGATGTGATAGTAGTCCATTTTCGAACCATGCTCCACTTTCGGAGTGTCATTTTTGGCGAGATGTGATAGTAGTCCATTTTCGAACCATGCTCCACTTTCGGAGTGTCATTTTTGGCGAGATGTGATAGTAGTCCATTTTCGAACCATGCTCCACTTTCGGAGTGTCATTTTTGGCGAGATGTGATAGTAGTCCATTTTCGAACCATGCTCCACTTTCGGAGTGTCATTTTTGGCGAGATGTGATAGTAGTCCATTTTCGAACCATGCTCCACTTTCGGAGTGCCATTTTTGGCGAGATGTGATAGTAGTCCATTTTCGAACCATGCTCCACTTTCGGAGTGCCATACTCGGCCAAACTGATGCTGATGTGGGCTCGCCCCTGGGACTCGTCCCCAAACTGAAACTGATGTGGGCCTCGGCCCTGGGACTCATCCCCAAAACTGAAACTGATGTGGGCCTCAGCCCCTAAACTGATACTGCTGATGTGGGCCTCGCCCCCAAGCTGATACTGATGTGGGCCTCGGCCCTGGGACTCATCCCCAAACTGATGCTGATGTGGGCCTCGGCCCTGGGACTCGTCCCCAAACTGAAACTGATGTGGGCCTCGGCCCTGGGACTCATCCCTAAAACTGAAACTGATGTGGGCCTCAGCCCATAAACTGATACTGCTGATGTGGGCCTCGCCCCCAAGCTGATACTGATGTGGGCCTCGGCCCTAGGACTCATCCCCAAACTGTAACTGATGTGGGCCTCGGCCTTGGGACTCATCCCCAAGACTGAAACTGATGTGGGCCTCGGCCCTGGTACTCATCCCCAAACTGTAATTGATGTGGGCCTTAGCCCCTATACTAATGCTAATGTGGGCCTTGCCCTCAAGCTGATACTGACGTGGGCCTCGGCCCTGGGAATCATCCCTAAACTGATGCTGATGTGGGCCTCGGCCCTGGGACTCATCCCCAAACTGTAACTGATGTGGGCCTCAGCCCCTATACTGATGCTAATGTGGGCCTCGCCCCCAAGCTGATACTGATTCATTTCTGAAACTGACTGTACTGTTGTTGCTTCCGAAGATTCCCCGTGTTCTAAACATCGATATCAGTCTGGGGGCGACTGTAGGCAAGTAAACGAAATGAATGTCTTTATTATCATTTAAGAAATGGTTCGAACATGTAGACCAAATCAATGTCTATATTAAAAATGCAGGATCAAATAAACTAGGAGGAACAACTTCATCATTCACAGCATTGCCTTCTTTCTTGACATACGGTTCTTCACTGTCATCCCCTATCTCCATGTAAGAAGCTTGGTGGTTAGGGTTTGGAGGACAAAATTTTCGGGCAATCCAGAGTTGATCATGTAGGTGGGTGGTGGAACGGAGTGGTAATTGGTAGGGGGTTCCAATATGTGTTGGGTTGTTCTTTCTCAGGATCGGGTATTTTATGGGCATCAATGAGGTTTTGGATTTCATGCCTAAGGCGGGTGCAGTTGTCAGTTTCGTGGCCTCTCCTCTGATGGAAGTGACAATACAGGCTTAGGTCAAGGTTGGGTGGTATAGGATCTGGAAGTGGTTTAGGCTCTAAGGGTTTTAGGAGTCCTTGTCCCTTCAACTTCTCAAGCACCTTAGATAAAGGCTTCCCCAGGTTAGAGAAATGCCAGTTCTTGATGGCAGCAACCTCGGTAGTAGCGGGCTTAGTCTCAGAATCCCCCCCAAAAGTTCTTCTATTCTGGCCATAGAACTTCCGGTTTTCCGCCTCCTCTTCTTCAATGTCCATGACAGTCTCCCTCAACTGTCGAAAATCCGCAATCATGGAGGTCATCCTCCTCAGCTTACCATAGATGGAGGGCTTAGTACCCTTGATAATCATCTTGATTTGGTCTTTCTCTGAAGGCCGAGTCTGCATTTTCAAAAGTTGACCTCTCAAGCGGTCTACATACTCCTTGAAGCTCTCCTCCGGCTTCTGCTTAGTGTTCTCCAGATCTCGGAGTGACAAATCAATCTATAGATCTGTGACATACTGCTTCAGAAAAGCATCAGCTAGTTCCTTCCAATCTTCTTTAACCTTTTTCTCAAGGCTGTGATACCATACTACAGGTGCTCCCTCGAGTGACATCCCAAACATCTTTTGGACTTGGCGCTGTGATAGGCCCACTGAACTCATCATTGAGACATATTGCCGCAGATGGACCCTCGGGTCCCCATTCCCGTTGAACTTAGCCATATCAGACATCTTGAACTGAGCTGGCAGCTGTTCTTCGAAGGTCAACGCCTCATAATTCAACAAGTCCTCATGTTTCCTCTTCAGTTTACTAGTAACTGACTCCATCTGATCACGGAGTTTTCTGTATCTCAGCCTGAGACCCAATCACTCTGCTTTTTGCATACTCTGCCATATCATCATCAAAAGCGGGGATATCATCCCCCAACCCATTCAGAGGCTCCTCACGCCTCACATTCTCAGAATTTCCCCCAGCACGGGGCACAACCATATTAGCCACAGCATCGGTCAAGGCTTGTAACTGTTCAGTAATCTTGGTGAAACTGTTCTCAAACTGATCCATACGGGATGATTCATTCTCTGATTCGCTCATGTTTGCTATTGGCCTTTTAACAAGTCTTCCTTTTTCCCTAACCCAACGGATATCTATGATGGCTCTTTTGACACAAGAGAGTTAACATGATGTATGTATGCATGAGATGCATGAGATATGTGCGATACAAGGAATATATCAACTCATTAAAATTTTCACACAAATCGGCCCATCATCATTTTAGAAGCTTTTGGGCTAACTGTCATAGGAGTGAACTCGTCCCAGTTTAAATAGCCCAACAAGCTCACATCTCATGGAAAGAAGTCCAACCGTGTCCAAATGATAATGTTCCTAAACACAAACATATAATGGCCCATTGGCGTTTTAGAAGCTTTTGGCCCAATCATCATAAGATACGTTCCTGTCCCAGTTTAAATGGCCCAACAAGCCCGTATCTCATGATAAAAGGTCCGAATGGATCCAAACGACAATGTTCCCAAACACAAGCATACAAAGATAATTTCTATAGACTGACCCATCAACATTTCAGAAGCTTTTGGCCCAATTGTCATAGGATACGAACTTGTCCCAGTTTAAATGGTCCAACAAGTTCGCATTTCTAACAAGAAGTCCAACTATATCAAATGAGGATGGTCCACAAGCACAAGGAAATAGTTGATATAGGCCATACAACCCCGGTCTATTTGTGGGTTTGCGGGAGTGTAGACAAAGACTCTCGCTGGCGAAGGATTGCCCACAACTAGGTCTCCCCACTCGAGGGTTCGAGCGACCAAGTGAGCGCACCTTTTTTATACCTTACAGTACGTGCCAACGAGTTATGGTGTGTGACTGACTGTCAAATGGATTCCCCATTGTAGATTCCACAGAGGGAGGGTGGAACGAGGCTCTCTTAAGTACCCTAGCCTCTTAAGCTTTTATCGCTTGGTGATAGGAATAAACAACGAGTCTTCCAAATTAGTCCATCACAATAGGCCACAAGTAAGTGATTGTCTAGGTGCCTTCACAGCTTTTCCTTATAGAAAGGTAGTGAATGAGGGAAGACACCAAACCATTACCTAGCCTTAAAAGTGCCTTTGATTAAACCCCTTTTTACTCACAGTAGACACAGTTAATTAAAGCACAAATCATAATAATACAAGACATTATTTCAGGGCCGATTCTCTATCCCCAGTGGAGTCGCCAGACTGTGGGACACAGAAACTGGGCGACGCATGCTGTTCTAGGCTCGCGGCCTAGTTGGGAGTACGGAGTAGCCCGCGGGGGACTAAACCGGAGAATAATGGAGTCGCCACCCGGTGTGAACCGGGAAAATGAGATTTAAGGCCGCACTCACCCCTCGCAATGGAAGACCTCAAACCGTTGGGTTCGGAATGGTCACTTACTTATGCCACTTGTAATAAAATGATTTGTGCAATAATCTAACCAAGCCTAAGCAACATATTTCCAAGGATGATTTATCCCTAAGTTCACATGCATACATCAACAAATTCATCTAAATTTACGTACTACATATATCTGAATTTGCATACAGCCTATTTGCATGTAATCTATGTCTCAATTT
>SKCR01005377.1:0-25944 GCA_019454045.1 Zanthoxylum bungeanum | reverse complement strand
ATTATTAGAAATTGGATTTCGACGCGAAATTAAAATTATTTTAATTCGGGCGAACGAATTAATTTAGAATTAATTCGTTACCGACGTGAATGGTGATTTCGCTAGGCGTAATCATTTAATTACGACACGACGGAAAATTAGTTAATTTGGAATTAGCGAACCCGAGCCCGAGAGTGGTTGCGAGCGCATTCGTATTTCGAATTCGAGTGCGGCACGCAAGTCACATCAAGTGTCAAATCGCTAGTCGCATCAATTGTCAAATCACTTGTCACTTTGACTGATGTGGACATGACATGTTGTCACTTAATAAAGTGACTTGATGTGATAGGTAAAAGTGATGGGTAAAAGAGAAAACATTGATTGATGTTTTACTTTTTGACTTTTGCTTTTTGAAAAGTAAAAGGAATTGTTTTAATAGAAATAAAAAGTGGTAAGGTATTATTATTATAATTTTTGAAATTAAATATAAAAACTAATTACACTTTTTCTTTCTCTCTCTCTCCTTTTACGTTTTTTCTCTCCATCTCTTTTCCCTCTCTTTCTCTTCTTCTTCTCCTTCACGGTTTGGAACCGTTTCATCTTCTCAAACTTTCTGGTTGCCGAATTTAAGGGAAGCAAGAAAATGAAGAGTGCTAGCATACACCTTGGGTTATACTATGGTGATAGGGAAACGAATTTGTGAGCTTGGAAAGCTTGAAGCTTGGAGCTTCATGGAGTCTTGCATGGCGATTCTTGGAGACACAAGAGGACCAAAACGAGCAGCCCCTGCTGTTTTTGGAGGCCAACCGAGCACCAACAAGAACAAAAAAACCGCATCTTGTACTTCGCATAAAACCAATCAATGTGAGTTATGTTTCCGCCTTACTCCTTTGATGTGTTCATATGCGTTTTTCTTGCTTGATTTGTTGATCTTGGGATATATTAGAACTCAACAATGGTATCTTGAGCTATTATCAAGCATGAAACTTTTAGGGTTTGAAATTGGGGATAATCAATTGAAGCATGATTTGGTTGAATTGATTGATTAAGTATGCTTGTATGTTGATGAATTGAGTTGTGCATGATCAATTTCATGAAATTGGATTGGATTCAATTTTCCCCAAATTTTGGGCATGAAAAATTGGGTAAAATCAATTGAAGCATGATTTGTTGAATTGATTGATTAAGTATGCTTGTATGTTGATTAATTGAAGTTGTGCATGATCAATTTCAAGAAAATTGGATTGGATCAATTTTCCCCAATTCTTTAGGTTGAACATGTAACTTGAAATGGGGTAAAATGTGTTTGAGCATGTTTTAATTAATTGGATGTTTAAGTATGCTTAAAACATGTTTAATTGAGATGTGTGTGATCAATTTCAAGAAAATTGGATTGGATCAATTTTCCCCAAATTGGAGGCATGACCGAAATTGGAAGAACCCTAATGTCTTGGAATTAATTTGTTTTTTGATCATTGGATGACTTAAAACAATTGGGGTAATGTTGTTTTGAAGTTCAATTGGATTGAATTTTGATTTGGAACATTTTTTCCCTTTTAAAGTGGCTTGGCCGAATCTTAATGAACATGAAATTCATTGTGATTTTTTGTTTTAATTCATTGATGAATTGAATTGATTTGGGAAATGATGATTGTGGATTCAATTGGATTGAAACCGAATCGGATTGAAAAACCCCTAATTGCCGAGACTTGAAAGCATGTAAATTGGTTTGATTTTAATTGAATTGTGTTTGGACACTATTTGGTTGTTAAAGTGCATGATTAATTAGGCTAATTGATGTTTTAGAAATTTTAATTGGGTAATTGATTGTGTATTACACTTAGGTTAATTAATTGTGAAATTTGGAATTTTTTAAGTTAATTAATTTGGGCTTGATTTTGGAAATTGGGCTTGTTAGGTTGTAATTGGGCTTTTGGGCTTTGTTGTAACAAAGTTGAGTTTAGGCAAATTTGGTTGGATCCAATTGGGCCTAAAAACCGCATCCATAAAGTCCAATTATGACTTAATGGACCTTAATTATTTAATTGGGCCTAATGGGCCAAATTAATTTAAAGGCTTATGGGGTAACTCCCGGATTGGATTTTGGTTCTTCGGTTGACCCGAGTTGACCAAAAGTCCACCCTTATAGAAATTAATTAAAAGCCCATTGGACTTTAATTAAATAAACATTAGATGTTAATCGGGCTTTGAGACCCGTTGCGATTAAATTTGGAATTTAAGTCGTAAAGGTTCGTTAATAAAAGTGTAATATTTAATTTGGAATTAAATAGTGAATTAGAATTAAATGCGTATTAAATTGGATTTAATTATGTAGTTTAATTTAATTCAAGAATTCGTACTTTGAGTACTTATTCGCAAAAACGATTTTGACTCGAGCCAAAATCAAATCGTTGTTTGAACATTGGATGATCACTAATTATCAGATTAATTAATTGGATTTGATTGATTGATAACATGCTTGTATGAATACATGGTTGCGATGCATGAATAATGTATATCGGATGGATATTAGTCGGGTGGATAATTTTGGAAATTGTAATAAATTTGATTTATTAATTGGACCTGCGTGTCCAGCCTTATCACCTCTATACTCTTTGTATTCTGCTCTCACCTATTCCCCTCAATGTAATGAGGTTTCTTTAGAAGTGTAGTGTAACGGGTAGAAGTAAGTACATGTGCTAGTTTTGGAGAGAGAAAATGAGAGATTTGATCTAGGATCAATGTAAAGTATCCATCCGCATATCATTATTATTTTATTTCATATGCGCTTTATTATGTGTTTAGAATGCATGTTTAAGGGTGTATGATGATGAGACCTTAACAAAGATAATAAATTGGTAGCCAATTACACACGCGAAAAACCCTCGCTTAATATCTAATGTTTTTCCTTCCATTGAGTGATTCTCACTCAAGATCCGAGATTGGCATTGGGTTGTTGGCCATGTCAAGCCCTTTGTCCGTCAAGATGTGTTTGAATCACGAGATTTGTTCCATATCGATGTCTTGTCCAAGTTGTGGTTTGTTGGCCAAAGTCAAGACCACTTCTTGTCCATCGACATTGATTACGAAGCTTTCCATGGTCAATGGGTCACACTTGACTGGGATCACTAAGTTTGTTGTGCCAAAGCCAAGGCTTAGTTGATTCAGAGGAAAAGGTTAGGTAATACATATGGATGTATTGGCATATATAAGATATATGTTTAGGATTTGGATATCCGCCTACTGATCTAGGAATTGGATGAGATCCAATTGATCTTCGAGATCTACCTAGTTAATTATCATACAATTTGTTGGCCAAGTCAAGATTGTGTGTATATTTAACGGGATCCTAGCCCACTAGGAACAGGGTTTCCCGAGTACTCGACAGAGGGTTAGAGGCTCGACGAAAAATAGTGGGAGGCAAGAATTGAATTTGCAATACTCGTTCAATTACTCGCCATAACGCGCTCATTTAAATTATTTCGTCATTAGTTAAATGTTAGTTGGACTAATATTTAAATTGTTGTTTTAATAAACAGTTGGACTGTATTATACTTGATTATATATAATTGGATTATATTATCAATATATTTGAATTAATTAATTTCAGTTTACAGTTGATTTTATAATTGGATTATCGTAATCAATGTAATTGAGGTTAATTAATTTGGATTATATTTATTATATAGTTGGACTATTATAATCATTATATATATATCGTACCACTAATCGTTGATTAAATAGTTGGACTATTGTAATCAAGATAAAATTGAAAAGTTGGATATTAAAATATAATCTGGGATTAAAATTTTAAATAATTTAATTTTCAAATTGGGAATATAAATAGGTTACTTTATTTTAAAATAACTTATTATACCTTAAGCCCAAAATTAAGCAAAATAAGTAGAGCATAAAATCTTTGGAAGATTTATGTGATGATGACTTTAATGCTTAATGTAATATACTTGTCATAAATCTAATTTTAGATTTAAGAAGTATTAAAATTGCAATTTATAATTCTTGGATAATTAATTGACTATTCTAGAGGAGATAAAGTCAAAGTTTGCAATTGGACATGCAGCACGAGGTACACATCGTTTCGATATTCTAAGAACCTAAGGCTTGGCCTAAGGTTTCTGAAATATTGAAAGGATAATTGACATATCAACCCAAGTGACTACCATTTGGATATGGAAGACACGAAGGAATTAAAGAAGGGTGAGGCTCTAACTTTAAAAATATTTGTCAAAGTTATGTTCACTACTAGTATTGAAATTGGATTTTAAATACTTAGTGTGGTACATAAAATATATTATTGATGTTCAGAATCCGCTATGAGCTGGATACTGACTTCAAACCGAGATTTCTCTGCGAATCGGAAACGGACGAAAGTCGCTGTTTCGACCGTAGATACCTAAGTTTAGGACTACCCTTCGGGTGTGTACTTAAATTAGGAACTGTTATAGTGTAACTAGTTTGAATAGAGACATTATCTCTATATCAGTGTTTAAACCGTTGCGGATAAACCTTTATATTCTAGAACACTAAAGTGTTTTATTATATAAAGATGATACTGAGATAAACACATTAGATGTGAATAACAGAATTTATTTTTTGAATATAATTAAAATCTCAAACATATAAATTGACAAATAAATAGCTCAAATTGATTTGATCAATAGAGACTTATTTGTGGCATTGTTGTCTGGGACACAATTATACAAGACTCGTATATCCACACTTTTGAAGAGTGGATACTAGGACTGATTTGACTATTCAAATAAGGTCTGCGAATCTAGTTTATTAGGTAAAGTACCTAAAATACTATTTACTTAGTAATAGTAAAAGGGCCACCGATCTGTTAGCCCTATTCATGGTGAAGTTAGTGTGCCCATATCTAGCTAGCTAGATGTGAACATGAATATTTCGTGACCTTAACGGATGTGGCATCACGTTATGGTTATGTAGTTCTTTTGAAGAACACAAATCATAAACTTTTAGAGTTTCGACACGAAATAGACAAACAGATCGGCTATAGTATTATACCGTCACGTTAGAAACCGTAATGGAAAATACTTAAACAATAAGTTTCTTATATACTTGAAAGAGTATAGTATTCTTTCAAATGAGGAATCCTCCCGGAACACGTCAAAGTGACGGTGTGTCCGAACGGATTAACCGAATCATGTTAGACATGATAAGGCTAATCATGAGTCGCTCTGAGCTCTATTTCCTTCAACGGATAAGTTTTAACAGTGCAATAACTTATTTAGAATAAAGTTCCATAATAATGTTTTGACAGATTACATATTAGATATGAACGAGAAGAAACCGGGTTTCTCATTCCTGACTATTTGGGATGCTAGGCATATGTTTGGATAATACCAAACTAAGGACCCAAATGGATAAGTGCCAATATAGGTTATCCTAAGGGAAACCATAAGTATAGTACTTATAAATCTCACTGAGAACAATGTGATTGTTGCTCACCATGCGGTTTTTCCTGAGAGGAATACCGATATGCAGTGGTCAGTGGGAGGATAGTGATACTCGATGAAAATCGGAGTAATACTGTTCAAGGCACGAAGTCCTTAATGGAACACAAATAGTTCATCTATGATGAATCTATACCATTAATCTTCGAGTACACAAGAACCGCATAGATCAGAGAGAGTCAGAAAACGACCTAGGGTATGGGTTTCTGATCTAACCTCATAAAGATGTCAATCTTATGAAGGTATATCCGCCGACTACGTTTTGAGAAAGTGATACGAGGTATCGACTCCCTATTATGGGAAAGTTCCATGAATCCGAAATGGATTCCATGTATAACAACTATTTTGGATACTAGTTGTTGTACCACAAGGCATTGTGCCTATTGGTACATTAAACGTCTTCAAGGAAGACATACATGAATGGCAACATACCAACGTACAAAGCCGGGCTTTTGGAGGAAAGGTATCGTTATCAACATTGTGTTAATAACGGTTCAACCTCTTACCTGTTGCCATGGTAAATCCATTTTGAAGATGCTTGTTGATAACTGCATATTTCATTTATGAATTGTGTCAGTTGCAGATCAAAATCGCTTTCCTGAAAAGGAAACCTTTTGGAGGATGCTTACAACATCCTGACGATTTTGTATAACCGACAAACAGGTTTGCAGGTTATTCGATCCATGTTTGGATTGAAACAAGCATAAGGTTCTTGGAACTGACGTTTTGATATAATCATAATGGTTTATGATTTGACTCAAAATGAAATAATTCTTGTGTATATAAGGAGGTTAGTGGGAGAGCACTGATAATGATAATGAAATCCCATAAAACAATCGGTGAAAGCTTGGCTTTCATAAGAAATTCTCCGTGAATTCTGGGGAGTAACAACCTTTATTCAAGGAATAATGATCTACAGGGATAGATTTGGAGTTGTTAACACTCTCTGGAAATTGTACATTTAAAATGTACTTGTATTGGTGTCTCATACGCTTTGAGCATATGGAGTCACAATCGGGACAATCCAAGTGATAGTCATTGGATTGAAGTTAAGGACATCTATTAGTATCTTAGAGAACTAAAGATGTTGTCTTAAACTATGGAGATGGAGAACTTGAAGTGACTAGGATCACTGTTGCAAGTTTCTAAACCGGTAAATACTGCGGTACTATAAAGTTTGAATAACGGGACAGTAAGCTGGAAATATTCCGAGCAAGATAATTGTTGCCGAATTAACAACAAATGCGGATTATTGTTGCAGCTGAGGCAGCAATAGAAGCCATTTGGATCGATAATAAATCTAATTAGATTAGATATAGTTCTATTAGCAGCTGAGCTAGGCATCAGCATAGGCTAAAGAATTAATGGTCTCATCGACGATCCAGATATATACTTCTATATTTATCTGATTCGTTCGGATCATACATCGTGGCGATGTGATGATCGTATAAATCGCGTCAAAAGATAATTACGCAAATCCGCTGACGAAACCTTTCCTCAGCAATTTGAGCGAACCGTACATAGTTCGGGTGTTAGACACTCGAGTGACTGGCTATGTGCCAAGTGGGAGATTGTTGGATAATATGACCCATAGCGTCACTATTTGTACAGATCACGGTGTTGTTGTACAAATTAACTATGTGACAAGGAAATTGCACTCTCATCATTTGTGATTAGATCACCATATATGTATAAATGAAGAGAGGTCCATATGATTAGTTCCTGGATTGAGATGATATGAGACAGTATCAGTCCACGAAGGATTAATCATTAAATATCCCTAGCCGGAGTATTATCGAGACATGACATTGATAATGCGGAATAGGCTAGTATTGCACTTGTGCGCGTTGTGAGGGCACACCGGCATAGTTCTCATATATTTAAGTATTGGATACTTATGCAAGTGCGATAGGAGGTCGTGTTTCACCGATGGAGAATCGGGAAACAGCTTCGCTCTGGATAGACCCCTCGGAATCCCATTGGTATTATGACTATGTGTCTATGGGAGGCCAAAATCAAGGTAGGTGTGTATAGTCTTAACGTGAGACTTGCATTGCTAATACTTACGATAATCGGTAGACTTTGGTCTTGGTGGTACAGGGCTTTAACCGGCTCTGCGTACACCGCTTCTGGGTTATCAGAGAGTCGTAGTGTATTGGTGTGATGTCGAGACGGAAGTATCACTTCAGTTATAGTGGAGATGATATCACGCAGGATACGGTATTAGTGCTCTTAAGTGCTGGCCACCATCGAGATATTATGACAAGGTCATGTATATCCGATTATAGAGACTAGTTACCAGACATCCAACATGTGCTTCGGACGGGCAGACACTTATCCAGCCCCAGCCCTGGCACGTGACTATCCGATACTGGGCTGATATACACAATACTACGGTAATACTACACTTGATACAGATCTAAATATTCCTGTAAGAATATTTCTGGAGAATTGGGTAGGCATGGCGCTTTGCTAGAAGCCAACTTTGTCTTGTAAATCGGTATAACGTAGTACGAGGTACTTACGTGTTCGGATACTCCGACGACCGTATTTACTGCCAATATATCCGGAGATCTCATGGGTCGCTTCCTGAAGATTCACCGATGATGTATAACTCCGCACTTTGATTAATCTGGGATTAATAAGTAGTAAGAGAGAAGATTAATTTCTAGAGAGAGAAAATTAATCTGGGATTAATTGCGGAGATATTTTATCTGGGATAAAATATTAATTAAAGAGAGAAACGATTAATTTGGAATTAATCGATAAAATAATATATTTGATATATTATTAGAAATTGGATTTCGACGCGAAATTAAAATTAGATTTTAATGGGCGAACGAATTAATTTAGAATTAATTCGTTAGCGACGTGAATGGTGATTTCGCTAGGCGTAATCATTTAATTACGACACGACGGAAAATTCGTTAATTTGGAATTAGCGAACCCGAGCCCGAGAGTGGTTGCGAGTGCATTCGTATTTCGAATTCAAGTGCGGCACGCAAGTCACATCAAGCGTCAAATCGCTAGTCGCATCAATGTCAAATCACTTGTCACTTTGACTGATGTGACATGACATGTTGTCACTTTAATAAAGTGACTTGATGTGATACGTAAAAGTGATGGGTAAAAGAGAAAACATTGATTGATGTTTTACTTTTTGACTTTTGCTTTTTGATAAGTAAAGGAATTGTTTTAATAGAAATACAAAGTGGTAAAAGGTATTATTATTATTATTTTGGAAATTAAAATATAAAAACCTAATTACACTTTTTTTTCTCTCTCTCTCCTTTTACGTTTTTCTCTTCCATCTCTTTTCCCTCTCTTTCTCTTCTTCCTCTCCTTCACGGTTTGGAACCGTTTCATCTTCTCAACTTTCTGGTTTGCCGAATTTAAAGGGAAGCAAGGAAGATGAAGAGTGCTAGCACACACCTTGGGTTATACTATGGTGATAGGGAAACGAATTGTGAGCTTGGAAAGCTTGAAGCTTGGAGCTTCAATGGAGTCTTGCATAGCCGATTCTTGAGACACAAAGAGGACCAAAACCGAGCAGCCCCTGCTGTTTTTGGAGGCCAAACCGAGCACCAACAAGAACAAAAACCGCATCTTGTAATTCGCAATAAAACCGATCAATGTGAGTTATGTTTCCGCCTTACTCCTTTGATGTGTTCATATGCGTTTTCTTGCTTGATTTGTTGATCTTGGGACATATATTAGAACTCAACAAAGGGATGTGAAGCCGAGAGAGAGAGATGGAGAAGAAAGAGGCTCCAAAACGTGAGCTGAGGAGAGAGAATGAAAAGTGTAAATAGTTTTCTAATTTCCAAAATTAATTAACCATTTACCATTTTTCAATTTGCAAAAAGTCAAAGGTACAAGCCTTTTAACTTTCCAACCACTTCCATCACTCACATCAATCAATCAAGTGACAACTTATCACATCACTCAAAGTGACATTTGATTTGACGCTTGATTTGACTTGCGTGTCGCACTCGAATTCGAAATGCGAATACGCTCGCAAACAATCTTGGGCTCGGGTTCGCTAATTCCAAATTAACGAATTTTCTGTTGCGACGTAATTAAATGATTACGCCTAGCGAAATCACTATTCACGTCGCTAACGAATTAATTCTAAATTAACTCGCTCGCCCGAATTAAAATCTAATTTTAATTTCGCGTCGAAATCCAATTTCGTTTAACATATCAAATATATTAATTAACCGATTAATCCCAAATTTATCGTTCTCTCTTTAATTGATATTTTATCCCAGATAAAATATCTCCGCAATTAATCTCAGATTAATTCTCTCTCTCATCAAATTAATCCCAGATTAATAAAGTGCGAGTCATATATCATCGGTGAATCTTCGGGAAGCGACCCATGAGATCCCCGGATATGTTGGCAGTAAATTCGGTCGTCGGACTATCCGAACACGTAAGTACCTCGTACTACATTTATACTGATTTACAAGACAAGGTTGGCTTCTAGCAAAGTGCCATGCCTGCCCAATTCTCCAGAAACATGCTTACAGGAATAAACGATCTATATCAGGCGTAGTATACGTAGTATTTTGTATGTCGATCCAGTATCGGATGATCACGTGCTAGGCCTGGGGCTGGAATTGTGTCTGTCCCGTACGAAGCACATGGCGGATGTCTGGTGACTAGTCTCTATAATCGGATATACATGACCTTGTCATAATATCCCGATAGCTAGCTGCGTATTTAAGAGAACCAGTCCCGTATCCTACGTGACCATCATCTCCACTATGACTGGAGTGATACTTTCGTCTTGACATCACACCCAACACACGCGGTGCAAGTCTCAGGTTAAGACCAAATACGCCTACCCTGATTTCGAACTTCCATAGACACATAGTCATACTACCAATGGAATTCCGAGGGGGTCTATCCAGAGCGAAGCTGTTTACCGTACCATCGGTAAAAAACACAACCTCCTATTACACTTGAATGAGTATCCTATACCCAAATATATGAGAATTATGACGTTGTGCCCTCACAACGCGCACAAGTGTAATACTAGTCTTTTACGTATTTATCGATGTCCAATCTTGACAATGCTCTGACTAGGGATATTTAATGATTAATCCTTCGTGGACTGATACTGTCTCATATCATTCTCAATCCAGGAACTAATCATAGGGACCTCCTATCATTTATACATCTAGGTGATCTAATCAGAAATGATACGAGTGCAATCTCATTTGTCACATAGTTAATTTGTACAACAACACCATGATCTGTACAAATAGTGACGCTATGGGTCATAATTATCCATATTAACATCCAATGTTAATTTAATTAAAGTCCAAATGGCTTTTAATTAATTTCTTAAGGCATGGACTTTTTTTCAATATGGGTCAAACCCAAATACCAAAGCCCATTTAAATAATCGCCCTTATTTGCCAAGAAACCAATTTAGGCCCATTAGGCCCAATTAATATTGAAGGTCCAATTGGATCCAACCAATTTTCCTAAACAAAACTTGGCCCAACCAAGCCCATTAAGCCTAATTACAACTTTAAAAGCCCAATTCCAAATTTAAGCCCAACTAATTTAATTTCAAAATTCCATATTTCATAATTAAATTAACCAAAGTGTATGCCATAATTAATTACTCAAACTAATATTTCCAAAACATCAATTTACTTAATTAATTATGCATATTATCATCAAATTATGTCCAACACAATTGAATCAAAAAATCACATCATTTTACATGCTACACATTCACGGCATTTTGGGTTTATTTGTCCAATTCAAAATTCAATCCAATTAAATCTCAAATCAACATTACCCAATGTTTTCCAACTCATCCAATGATCAAAAATACAAAATACCATGATATTAGGGCAAGCATCATATTCGGCCAAGCCTTGATATTTGGGGAAAAATTGATCCAATCAATATTTCACAAAATTGATTATGCAGAACTCAAAGTTCACATAATATAAGCATATTCCAACAATCAATTTCATCAAAACATGCTCAAATTCAATTTACCCAATTTTACCCTAATCAAGTTTCATTCTCAAAATGACTCAAGATACTGTTGTTGGGTTTCTATTAAGTCCCAATGATCAAATCAAGCAAGAAACACATGTGAAAACAACAATGAAATATGGCGGAATCATACTTACATTGATCAGATTCTGCGACGCGACGAACACAAGCCCTTGCTCCATGAAGCTCTCGGCCAAGGTCCTCCTTGAGAATTCGGTCACCACCATAGAAGGATCTCCAAGCTCGAAGCTTTCGAATGGTGATTCCATGCTCATAAGTTGGTTTCCCTATCACATTGGATGACTCTTTATGTGATAGCATTGGCAAGATTTGCCACAAATCTTCCAATTTTCTTCTTGTTATTTTCGGCCTAGCCAAGAAATGGAGAAGAAAATGGCTTCAAAGCCGAGAGAGGGAGAGGAGGGAAAAATGGGTTTCCAAAACCGTGTAAGGGAGAGAGAAGATGGATGATAAAAAATGTTGTGTGTTTTGTATATCTAATACCAAAACATAAAAGTCAAATACCAATTAATAAAATAATGGTATATGTCTTTTAATCACACTTGAGTGTCTAACACTCTTCCATCAATTTCCATCACTATTAACATCAATGATGACAAGTTGTCAATCACTTAAAGTGACTAGACATCACATCAATCAAAGTGACTAATGATTTGACGATTGATGTGACTTGTGGGCCACACTTAAATTCAAAATGCGAGTGGGCCCGCAAACACTCCCGGGCTCGGGTTCGCTAATTCCGAATTAACGAATTTTCCTTTGCGACATAATTAAATCAAATTTAATTAAATAATTATGCCTAGCAAAATTACTATTCACATCGTTAATGAATTAATTCTAAATTAACTCGTTTGCCCGAATTAAAATCCAATTTTAATTCTGCGTCGAAATCCAATTTTGTATAATATATCGAATATATTATTTTATCGATTAATTCCCAATTAATCGTTTTCTCTCTTTATATAATATTTTATCCCAGATAAAATATCTCTGTAATTAATCCCAGATTAATTTTCTCTCTCATCTAATTAATCTCATATTAATAAAGTGCGAGTCATACGTCATCGGTGAATCTTCGGGAAGTGACCTATGAGATCCCCGGATATGTTGGCAGTAAATCCGGTCATCGGACTATCCGAACACGTACGTACCTAGTAGTACATTTTTTCATCGATTTACAAGACATGGTTGGCTTCTAGCAAAACACCGTGCCTACCCAATTCTCCAAAAATATTCTTACTGGAATATGTGATCTATATCAGGCGCAATATACGTAGTATTGCGTATTATGATCCAGTATCGGATGTCACGTGCTAGGCCTAGGGCTGGAATTTTGTCTGCCGTGTACGAAACACATATCGGATCTCTAGTAACTAGTCTCTATAATCGGATAATCATGACCTAGTCATATTATCCTGATGACTGTAGTACATAAGAGAACCAATTCCGTATCCTACGTGATCATCATCTCCACTATGACTGGAATGATACTTCCATCTCGACATCACACCCAATACACTACGATTCTCAATATACCCAGAAGAGGCGTACACAGAACCGATTAAAGCCCTGGACGACCAAAACCAAAGTATATTGATTGTCCCAAGTATTAGCGGTGCAAGTCTCAGATTAAGACCAAATACACCTACCCTGATTCGGACTTCCATAGACACATAGTCATACTACCAATGGAATTCTAAGGGGTCCATCGGTAAACACAACCTCCTATTACACTTGCATAAGTATCTTATACCCAAATATATGAGAACTATGCCGTTATGCTCCCATAACGCGCACAAGTGTCATACTAGTCTATTCTGCATTATCGATGTCCAATCTCGATAATACTACGACTAGGGATATTTAATGATTAAACCTTTATGGATTGATACTGTCTCATATCATCTCAATCTGGAACTAATCATATGGACCTTCTATCATTTATACATCTTGGTAATCTAATTATAAATGATAGAAGAGCAATTTCCTTTGTCACATAGTTAATTTGTACAACAACACCATGATCTGTACAAATAGTGATGCTATGGGCCATAATTGTCCAACACCGCGGTCTCATCAACGATCCAAGCATGTTCTTCGACGTTTCCATATGATTCGTGAGATCATACATCATGGCGATGTGAAGATCGAGAAGGTCGCATCAGAGGACAACATAGCAGATCCGCTGACGAAAGCTATTCCTCAGTAAAAGTTTGAGCGACATGTACATAGTTCAGGTATTAGATGCTTGAGTGACTGGCTATAGGCCAAGTGGGAGATTGTTAGACAATTTTGACCCATAGCGTCACTATTTGTAAAAGACATTGTGGTTTTTATACAAATTAATTATGTAGCAATGAAATTGCATTTTATCATTTTGTAATTTGATTACTTGAATATATAAATGATAAAAGTCCTTATGATTAGTTCCGGATTATAAGATATGAGACAGTATCAATCCATAAAGGTTTAATCATTAAATATCCCTAGTCGTAGTATTATCGAGACTGGACATCGATAATGCGGAATAGACTAGTATTGCACTTGTGCGTGTTATGGAAGCGTAACGACATAGTTCTCATATATTTAAGTATTGGATACTTATGTAAGTGTGATATGAGGTTGTGTTTACCGATGGTACGGAAACAGCTTCGCTCTGGATAGACCTCACAGAATCCCATTGGTAGTATGACTATGTATCTATGGGAATCCACATCAGGGTAGGTGTATTTGGTCTTAACCTGAGACTTGCATCGCTAGTACTAGCGACAATCAATACGCTTTGGTTTTGGTCGTCCAGGACTTTAACAGGTTCTGTGTACGCCTCTTCTGGGTTTATTGAGAATCGTAGTGTACGCTTTGGTTTTGGTCGTCCAGTACTTTAACAGGTTCTGTGTACGCCTCTTCTGGGTTTATTGGGTGTGATGTCAAGATGGAAGTATCACTTCAGTCATATGGAGATGATGATCACGCAGGGATACAGAACTGGTACTTTAAATGGTTGCAACCATCGGGATAATATGACAAGGTCATGATTATCCGATTAAAGAGGCTAGTTGCTTGTAATCCGATATATACTTCGTACGGGGCATACACTATTCCAACCTCAGGCCTTGCATGTGACAATTGATATTGGATCGCTATACACAATACTACATATACAACGCCTGAAAAAGATCATATATTCCATTAAGAATATTTCTGTAGAATTAGGTAGGCACGGTGCTTTGCTAGAAGCCAACCATGTCTCGTAAATCGGTGAAAACGTAGTACGAGGTACATACGTGTTCAGATAGTCTGACGACCAGATTTACTGCCAACATATCCAAGGATCTCTTCGGTCACTTCCCAAAGATTCACCGATGACATATGATTCGAACATAATTAATCTTGGATTAATTACAGAGAGATTTTATCTAGGATAAAATACTATTTGAAGAGAGAGAAATGATTAATTTGGAATTTATCGATAAAATAATATATTCGATATATTAAACGAAATTAGATCTCGACGCGGAATTAAAATTAGATTTTAATTCGGGCATACGAATTAATTTAGAATTAATTCACTAGCGACGTGAATAGTAAATTTGATTTAATTACGACGCAATGGAAAATTCGTTAATTCGGAATTAACGAAACCGAGCCCGGGATGTGTTTGCGAGGCCACTCCGATTTTGAATCAAGTGCGGCCACAAGTCACACCACTCATCACATCGCTCGTCACATCACATGTCACTTTAGTGATGGATGTCATTTAACCTTTTTGGTGAGTGACAACTAGTCATTATTAATGATGTTGGTTGTTGAGAGCCTTTAATGCATTTTTGGCTCCAAATTTGAGTTTTGACTTTTTGAAAGCCATATACCAAAGTTTGGAAACACTTAAGGCATAACTTGTTTTTAGAAAACAAAAATCTAAAAATAGAAAACTCTCTCTCTCTCCCCCATTGCTCATTGTCGTGAGCTTCATCCAATGAAGGGGAAATTGTTTCTTATTCAATCAAGCTAGCACTTTAACAAAGAATCATCACTAGGTGATAGAGAAACTAATCTAAGAGCTTGGAATCCTCTCAAAGCTTGAAGCTTGTTCATCTTCAACCAAACTTGGAGCTTGGCCGAATACAACAAGGATTTTTGTGTTCTTCGTCTTCAAAATTCGTTCAATGTAAGAGTGTTTCCGCCTCACTTCTTTGAGTATTCATTCTTTTCATTGTTCAAATATGATCTTGGGACTATAGTAGAAATGAACACAAGCACCAAGCTTTGAGTGTTGATTCCAAGCTCAAGGGTTGGTTTCCCTATCACATTTGAATGATCTTTTTAGTGTGCTATCACTTGGAAAAATTTGCAACAAATTGTTTCCTTATTCTTGTATATGTCTCGGCCAAGCCAAGAATTTTGAGAGGAAAAATGGCGCAATGCCGAGAGCGAGGGAGTGAAAAGAGATGAGTATTTTGTGTGTTGATTTCAAAAATCAAGTAATGATATACCAAATATTTGGTATTAGTCATTGAATTCTTACACAAATTTGGTGTGTTGGACAAGTTATCACCAACCCACCAAAACCCATCAACATAAAGTGACTAGGTGATGTGAGTTATGATGTGACTTGTGGGCCTCACTAAATTCAAAATGCGAGTGGGCGCGCAACACATCTCGGGCTCGGGTTCGCTAATTCTGAATTAACGAATTTTCCGTTGCGACCTAATTAAATCAAATTTAATTAAAAAATTATGCCTAGCAAAATTACTATTCAGGTCGCCAGCGAATTAATTCTAAATTAACTCGTTTGTCCGAATTAAAATACAATTTTAATTATGCGTCGAAATCTAATTTCGTTTAATATATCGAATATATTATTTTATCGATTAATTCCAAATTAATCGTTCTCTCTCTTTAAATAGTATTTTATCCCAGATAAAATATCTCCGTAATTAATCCTAGATTAATTTTCTCTCTGTTTTTATTAATCCCAGATTAATTATATTCGAGTCATACGTCATCGGTGAATCTTTGGGAAGCGACCCATGAGATCCCTAGATATGTTGGCAGTAAATCTGGTCGTCGGACTATCCGAACACGTACGTACCTAGTACTACGTTTTTACCGATTTACAAGACATGGTTGGCTTCTAGCAAAGCACCGTGCCTACCTAATTCTCAATAAATATTCTTAAAGGAATATATAATCTATGTCAGGCGTAGTATACATAGTATTACGTATTGCGATCCAGTATCGGATGTCACATGCTAGGCCTGTGGCTGGAATTGTGTCTGCCCCGTACGAAGCATATGTCGGATCTCTAGTAACTAGTCTCTATAATCGGATAATCATCACCTAGTCATATTATCCCGATGACTGCAGTACTAAAGAGTACTAGTTCCGTATCCTACGTGTCCATCATCTTCATATGACTGAAGTGATACTTCCATCTTGAAATCACATCCAATACACTACGATTCTCAATATACCAGAAAAGGCGTACACATAACCTGTTAAAGCCCTGGACGACCAAAACCAAAGTATATTGATTGTCGCAAGTATTAGCGATGTAAGTCTCAGGTTAAGACCAAATACACCTACCCTGATTTGGACTTCCATAGACACATAGTAATACTACCAATGGAATTTCGAGGGGTCTATCCAGAGCGAAGCTGTTTCCGTACCATTGGTAAACACAACCTCCTATTACACTTGCATGAGTATCCAATACCCAAATATATGAGAACTATGTCGTTATGCTCCCACAATGCGCACAAGTGCAATCCTAGTCTATTTGACATTATCGATGTCCAATCTCGATAATACTATGACTAGGGATAATTTAATGTTTAAACCTTAGTGAATTAATACTGTCTCATATCTTATTAATCCGAAACTAATCATATGGACTTTTATCATTTATGTATCTTGGTAATCCAATTACAAATGATAAAAGAGAAATTTCCATTGTCACATAGTTAATTTGTACAACAACACAATATTATGTACAAATAGTGTGCTATGGGTCATAATTGTCCAACAACATCCCACTTGGCTTATAAACAATCACTCAAGTGTCCTACACCTGAACTATATACGGTTCGCTCAAACTTTTGCTGAGAAACTACTTTCGTCAGCGGATTTGCAAAGTTATCATCTGATGTGATTTATTCGATCATCACATAGCCACGATGTATGATCCAAACGAATCAGATGAATAGTTGAAGTGCATACTTGGATCGTTAATGAGACCATTAATTTTTTAGCCTGTGTTGTAGCCTAGCTCAGCTGCTAACAGAACTACACCTAATCTTATTAGGATTATTATAGATCCAAATCGCTTCTATTGCTGCCTCAGCTGCAGCAATATTCCGCTTTTGTTGTTTATTCGGCAACAGTATCTTGCTTGGAAGATTTCCAGCACACTGTTCCATTATTCAAACTATATAGTATCCTTATTACGACTTATAGTCATTTTTGTCGGTTTGGAAACTTGCAACGTTGAACCCAGCCACTTCAAGTTCTCTTCCTCCATAGCTTAAGAAAGCATCCTTAGATCATGTAAGATACGTAAGGATGTTCTTAACATCAATCCAGTGACTATCACTTGGATTGGCCTGATTGTGACTCCATATGCTCAAAGCCTATGAGACACCAGGTCACATACATCTTTTCAATATACGAGTTCTCGGAGAGTGCCAACAACTTTTAGATCTATCCCAGTAGATCCTTATTAACCAGAATAAAGGTTGTCTCTCCCAAGTAATCAATGGAGATTTTTTTCATGAAAGCCAAGCTTTCACCGATTGTATTATGGGAATGTCATTTCCAAGAAATCATATATCATCATTTTATAGGACAATCATTGTCAGTGCGCTCCCACTAACCTCCTTATATACACAAGAATTATTTTCTTTTTGAATTAAATCATATACCATTATGATTACATCAAAATGATAGTTCCAAGAACGCAATGTTTGCTTCAATCCATAAATGGATCGATTTAACTTGAAAACCTTGCTTCAATCCATCAGGATGTTGTAAATATCCTCCAAAAGGTTTCCATTTAAGGAAAGTGGTTTTGACGTTCAGCTGTCATATTTCATAAATGAAACATGCAGCATTAGCAAGCATTATCCAAATGGATTTAACCATGGCAATGAGTAAAAGGTTTCGTCGTAATTGACACAATGTTGATAATGATACCTTTTCGCTACAAGCCTACCTTTGTACGTTCGTGTGTTGCCATCCATGTATGTCTTCCTTGAAGACTTATATAGTACCAATAGGCATAATGCCTTCCGGTAGATCAATCAGTTTCCAAACTTGGTTGGTATACATGGAATCCATTTCGGACTTCATGGCACTTTTCCATGATAGGGATTCGATACCTTGTATCACTTCCTCATATAAAGTCAGTTCGTATTCCTCAATAAGATTGACATCTTTATGAGGTGAGATCAGAAACCCATACCTCCCAGGTTTTTTTCTGACTCTCTCCGACTTACGCTGTTCTGGTGTATTCGAAGATTGTGGTACAGTTTCATCACTGATGAATTGTTTGTGTTCCGTTCCGGAATCGGTGCCTTGAATAGTATTACTCCGATTTTTATCGAGTTTTACTTTCCTCCCACTTACCACTGCATATGGAGCAACAATTAAATTATTCTCTTGTGAGTTGTATAAGTACTATACTTTGGTTACCCTAGGATAACCTACAAATTAGGCACTTATCCGATTTGGGTTCTAGTTTGGTATCATCCAAAGATATGCCCAGCTGTTGGAAATTAATTGTTGTTAATTATTTGGTGTTGTTAAATAACAACAATTAGTAATGATTTCATTACTAAGTAAACAACAAGGGTTGTTAATCAAATAATTAAGTAACAACAAGAGTTGTTAAGTGACAACAATTATTAAAATGTTAAATGGGGAACAAATGGTACACCCATGATGGTAACATTTTTGGAAGGGTTAGAGAAAGTCATTATGCATCCAAATACATGTGATTACATAGTAATCAATGCATGTGATTAAATAGTAATCAAGGATTAATAGTAATCCATGCATGTGAGCTAATATTGACATAGTTTCCCTCCTATAAATAAGACCATTTGCTTATTGAGTTAAGCAATCAATTAAGTTTGATTAAGAGGTCTCTACAAGCATAAAAGGTATGCAATTGTGTTGTGATTAACTTAGATTTATTTCAATTAGCATGTAAATAAATCTAGGACTAGTAATACATGTATGGTTAGATCCTAAGAGGACAAACATGTAAATATATTAGGGATTATGTTTCCTAACATTGGTATCAGTAGCTTAAATGCATGTATTCTAGTTGGATTACACAAAAATTGCATGAACATGCATTGAAAAATGTTGAAAATGTTTCTGGTTTTTGTTTTTCAAAAATGATTTTCTTCAAATTTTGGGCCGTAATAACTCTCTGTAGAAAATTGATAATCGCATGTTCAAATATTTTTTGAAAACTAGGTCATGAGATCTTCAATTTGGTATATTATTTGCTTAATTTGGATTAAAATTGAGAAAGATATGGACCCTAGAAGTTGGCTAGTTGAATCTGTTTTTACCCAGAAAAACACTCCCAGAAGAGCCGTACTACATGTCATCCGGTATTTATAAAATTAGGCAACAAGTCGTCCAATTTTTGTACGACAAGTCGTACGCTTAGAGCTCAAAGGGACGACATGTCGTGCATGTATCACGCAACCGACAAGTCGATTACACCTATAATTTCCAACCGACATGTCATACAGTCACGGAATACGCGGACGACATGTCGTCTGCGTGTGTAATTTGGCCGAGGCTGGCCGGCGCGTGAGAGTGCGTGAGGGTGAGTGGGAGCCCGTGGCTGGCGCGTGGTGGCTCGTGAGCCACTCCTGTGGCGCATGAAAATGGCGCGTGAAAATCTGGAGGCCCGTATTAGTCATGTCTGTATCGGTTTGCTTCGGTAATTCCGATCCGTCATGGTTAAGAGTCTAATCCTTTGTGCAAAATGTTTTAATCAACCACGATAAATTTGTTTTATCATATAAACTTTGTGTTTATGAAAATGAATATCTTCGTGATGTTTATTTTAGTCAATGTAACTTTGTGTTTCATTGTATTGATTTTTTCTTGTATTTGTTGCAGAAAAATCATGGCGATTATTCGAAGAATAGCAAAAGTGATTACGACACCCACAGACCGGGAGATGATATTAGACATGTTGATGGAAATGGATAAATATCGAATGAGTGAAAGCGATGATATGATTTCGCATATCATCACTTTCAATAACATGTTACAGGAGTCTATCTGGGCAGGTAATTGGATAGGACAGCCGAATAGATTCAGATTACTGAGAAACACTCTCCCCAAGATATGGCAAAAACAACTTACTCGTATTTGGATATTAGTAAAACGTGAGGAAAAACATGTTCCTTATAATAAAGCCATTGAGAGGTTAGCGGTTCATTATCTACGGCATAAGGCAAATAATATTATTTTTCCTTCGATGTCCTTGAAACGTTGTAAGGATCCTAAATTTGCTATAGGTTTTCCATGGCTGTCCAAGATCAATTACGAGTTACCCAAAGAGTTTGAGGATTCATATCCAAAAACATATATGAGTTGGGACTCTACAACTGGGAAAATTATTATTGTAAAATATTAATTTCTTTCATGTTGTTTCTGTGTGTAATTGTTTGTTACTTCACGGCATGTAAATATTGTATTTATATGTATGAATGTTTCATGTTAAATTTAATTTATGTAATTAAATCAATGATTGTCATGTACAATAGTCGCATGATTAAGATGTTCTAAGAATTTATGTAATTTTTAGAAAATGATTTTACATGATTGATTATGTTGATAATATTTTTACATTGGGTAATTGGATGATGATTGGACACATAATGGCCTTTTGACTCTAACCCCATTGAAAAATCTTATTAAACATAATTTATTTCATGATAAAATAAGTCAAAAGTATTAACAATTGTGCATGAAAGTCTGTAGAAGCTTTGTGTTTTTAATATGGCTTCCGCAACAAAGAACATTATTGCTGAACTCAACAAGGGTGAGAAACTGAATGGCGATAATTATGAAATTTGGAGCATGAAAATCCAATATGTGCTAGAAGAACAAGAGGTTCTTGAAACTTTGAAAATGAGCATGGATGAACCTGAACAGGGCACTGCGGCCCAACACAGGCGAGACCGAGAGGGTTATGAGGCCTGGAAGAAAAAGAATTCCATTTCCCGCATTACGTTGCTGAGTAGTATAGATAATGACCTAATGAAAGAGTTCAGGAAATATGACATGGCTAAGGACATGTGGTCCACACTAGCTGAAACGTTTGGTAGTACCTCAATAACCAAACTCAGGCCACTGACAATCAAGTTTGACACATACAAGAAACGTCCTGAGTTCACTATGTCAAAACACTTGAGGCAAATGTCAAACATGATTACTGAACTGGCAGATGTTGGACATGTTCTTACAGATGAACAGAAAGTCCAAGCGGTCATTCGTTCTCTTCCAAATAGATGGGAGCATATGAAGATGCATTTGACCCACAATGAGAGCATCAAAACCTTTGACGATACTAAAGGTCACCTTGAATTAGAAAGCGACCGCCTTGCGGCTGCTAAGTCAAATACTGAAGTGTATATGACAAACACTAGCAAACCTGGGGGTTTCAAGAAGAAAATAAAATTTCATGGTGGTGGGTTCCAATTCGGAAAAGAACAAAATTCTTCCAAGCCAGAAAAGAAACAGAAAACCAATCAACATGGGAAAGGAAAACGTCCTACCAAAAAGAAAAACTTGGCAAAGGTTAAATGTTTTAACTGTGGTAAGAAAGGTCATTTTGCTCGTGACTGCATTGAGCCTAAAAAGGTGAATACCTTTCGTGCATATTTAAATGAAATATGTGTTTCAAGTTCAATCTTTCTAACTGAATCTAATCCTTTGTGGACTATAGACTCAGGAGCCACAGACCATGTAGCGAAGGATAGAGATGTCTTCGTGGAATTTCGACGAATTTCACCTGGGGTGAAGTGGATATATGTTGGCAACAACTCACGGGTTGAAGTCAAAGGCATAGGAACATGCAAGTTAGTCATGCATGGTGGAAAAACTTTACTACTACATGATGTATTGTTTGCTCCACAAATTCGTCAAAATTTAGTATCTGTGTTGGTTTTGGTTAATTTAGGTTTCAATTTGAACTTCCATAAATTTGGTGTTGATTTGTACTTATGTACAATACACTATGGTTCTGGTTATTTTATGGATGATTTTATTGTATTAAATGTTGAATGTTTTAATCACAATTCCGATTTTTCGTTTGTTACTGCATCTGTCAGTGATGATAGTGATGTAACTGTGTGGCATGCTAGACTTGGCCACATTGGCCAGCAAAGAATGAACAGATTAGCCAAAGAAGGCTTTCTGGGAAATATTGAGAAGGTGGAATTGTCAACCTGTGAATATTGCTTGGCAGGAAAAACTGCGAGAAAACCATTTGGAAAAGGGACTAGAGCAGAATTTCCATTACAATTAATTCATTCAGATATCTGTGGTCCAATGAATGTCAGGGCTGTTGGTAAAAATCTAGGGTCCCAAGATCAAATCAAGACATGAAATAATGCGTGAATACATCAACGGAGGTAGCGGAATACTCACATTGATCGGTTATGTCGATTTGAAGACGAATCAAGGCCAAAAACGTACTGCCTTGCTCACGCCACTGCAACCAGTCCATACTCACTGTCTTGGCAGTTTCGGGTCTCAAAACGAAGCTCCAAACTCCATCTGGTGAGTCCCGCCTCATGGTCGAACCTCCCTACCACCTTCGTAAGACTTGAAAGTGTGCTAGCACTTGATTTCTCACCATGAGAAACCACTCTTGGCTTCCCTTTGTTCACGCAATTTCTGGTTCCAAACCAGTGAACAATTCCTTCATTTGGGCGTGAGAGAAGAGAGCATTTTGAGAGAGATAAAATTGTGTTAAGTTAAATTGATTTACCAAAAAACAATTTATATTTATGCTATAATATTTATTAAATAAATAATAAATTTATGACACAAAACATGCAATGGCTTAGAGTGTCAAACACTCAATTTCCATGCAATAACATTGAGTGCATTGTACACTATCAACATGCAATGCATTAGAATAAAATAATGCATAAAATGACATGTGTCATGTGGGCCCCACACGTTTCCAAATGAAAGTGGGCCCACGTGCACTCACGCGTTCGGGTTCGATATTTCCGAAATACCGAGCTTACGTCGCGACGTTAATTCAATCGAATTTAAATAAATAATTACGCCTGGCGAAATTATTATTTACGTCGCTAACGAATTAATTCTAAATTAACTCGTTTGCCCGAATTAAAATCTAATTTAATTCCGCGTCGAAATCTAATTTCATTTAATATATCGAATATATTAATTCATCGATCAATTCCAAATTAATCGTTCTCTCTCTTTAGACGACATTTTATCCCGGATAAAATATCTCCGTTATTAATCCTAGATTAATTTTTCTCTCTCTCTTCTATATAATCCCAGATTATTCAAGAGTGCAAGTTGTGCGTCATCGGTGGATTATCGGGAAGCGACCCATGAGATCCCCGGATAATCTGGCAGTAAATACGGTCGTCGGAGTATTCGAATCACGTACGTACCAAGTACTACGTTCTACCGATTTACGAGACAAGGTCGACTCCTAGCAAAGCACCAAGTCTACCTAATTCTCCGGACATATCCATTAAAGAATATTTAAGATCTGTATCAAGCGTAGTATACTAATGTATTGTGTATATCGGCCCAGTATCGGATAGTCACGTGCTAGGGCTGGGGCTGGATAAGTGTCTGCCCCGTCCGAAACACATATCGGATGTCTGGTAACTAGTCTCTATAATCGGATATTCATGACCTGGTCATAATATCACGATTGGATGCGCATCTCTTAAGAGCACTAATACCGTATCCTGCGTGACATCATCTCCACTATGACTGGAGTGATACTTCCGTCTTGACATCACATCCAATACACTACGATTCTCAATATACCCGGCATTGGCGTACACAGAACCGGTTAGAGTCCTAGACGACCTCAACTAAAGTATATCGATTGTCGTAAGCATTAGCGATGTAAGTCTCAGGTTAAAAACTATACACACCTACCTTGATTTCGGCCTCCCATAGACACATATTCATAATACCAATGGGATTCCGAGGGGTCTATCCAGAGCGAAGCTGTTTCCCGTACCATCGGTGAAACACGACCTCCTATCGCACTTGCATAAGTATCCAACACTTATATATATGAGAACTATCCAACACTTATAGAAGTATATATCTGGATCGTTGATGAGACCTTTAATTCTTTAGCCTGTGCTGACGCCTAGCTCAGCTGCTAACAGAATCATATCTAATCTAATTAGATTATTATCGATCCAAATGGCTTCTATTGCTGCCTCAGCTGCAGCAATAATCCACATTTGTTGTTTATTCGGCAAGCAGTTATCTTGCTCGGAATATTTCCAGCTCTCTGTCCCGTTATTCAAACTTTATAGTACCGTAGTATTTAATCATTTGGAAACTTGCAGTAGTGATCCCAGTCACTTCAAGTTCTCATTCTCCATAGTTTAAGACAACATCTTTAGTTCTCTAAGATACTAACAGATGTCCTTAAATTCAATCCAGTGACTATCACTTGGATTGACCTGATTGTGACTCCATATGCTCGAAGCGTGTGAGACACCAATACAAGTACATTTTAAATGTACAATTTCCCAGAGAGTGTTAACAACTCCAAATCTATCCCAGTAGATCTTTATTCCCTGAATAAAGGTTGTTACTCCCCAGAATTCTACGGAGAATTTCTATTGAAAGAATATCTATGAAAGCCAAGCTTTCACCAATTGCTTTATGGGAATTTCACTGTCAGTGCGCTCTCCCACTAACCTCCTTATATACACAAGAATTATTTCATTTTGAGTTAAATCATAAACCATTATGATTATTTCAAAACGTCAGTTCCAAGAACCTTATGCTTGCTTTGATCCAAACATGGATCGAATAACCCGCAAACCTTGTTTGTCGGTTATACAAAATCGTCAGGATGTTGTAAACATCCTCCAAAAGGTTTCCTTTTCAGGAAAGCGATTTTGATTTGTAACTGACATATTTCATAAATGAAATATACAGTTATCAACAAGCATCTTCAAAATGGACTTACCATGGCAACTGGTAAAAGGTTGAACCGTTATTAACACAATGTTGATAACGATACCTTTCCGTCAAAAGCCTAGCTTTGTAAGTTGGTATGTTGTCATCCATGTATGTCTTCCTTGAAGACGTATAATGTACCATAGGCTCAACGCCTTGTGGTACAACAACTAGTATCCATAATAGT